>JAQFVV010012692.1:0-235058 GCA_028023455.1 Epiperipatus broadwayi
CTAGTTCTAAAAGCTTTAAACAGAGAAAGAATGGGTCAACAATTACATGCTTTACTTGTTTGTGTGTTGATAGAAAGGTAATACACACATTTAAACTATTTAATATTTAGTTTTTCTGTTAAAAAGCAAAGTTATAATGCATACATATAGGCAATGTATGTGTAAATTATTTAATTGTTTTATATTTCAAATATTAAACATTTTAACTTTCTTTAAAACTAACCTATGCTTGATCAATTCTAATATTTTATTCTATACTTTTATTTTGCTTTTCTTTAATTATAATTGGGATTTAAAAGTTACAGACTTAATTAAATAATTGGGTTATAATTACTAAGCTAGCAATCATATTATTTAAGGTTAGTTTATGAATGATTTGAAAGAATGAAGGATGTGTGTACATTACATACAAAAATTTACATTTCCTAAATATTGAAAGAAAAGGAAGTATTAAATCTGTCAAATTATTTTTTTTTGTACAATTGTTTGTTAAAAGAGGAAATCTGTTTAATCAGATATCAATCTTTGTAGCAATTTTTTTTTGTAAATAATTGTTTTTCACTTTGGAAGCTTATAATGGGTCAGAGCTCTAATTTTGAAATTGTCTTATCTCAAGATCTAAAGAAGGAAGCTCAAAGATTTGAAATGTTACCTGGATGTTAAAAAGAAAAAAAAAAGAAAAGAAAGGAAATAAGGATTGAGTCTATTTTTTTTTTTAAACAAAAGTGTCTGGAAAAAGGATTAAACTTTTCAGTTGAAAAATAATTTAGTTGAAAATAAATTAGAGATCTAATTAAAACAAATTTGTCCAAAAATAGCAAGTGATGCTATCTCTGATTGGTTAAGTTAGCTAAAAATTGGATATAAAAAGCTGTCTTGAATTATTATTAGGATTATTGTTTATGATTCAGATTATTAAACTATCCAATTGAATGCTGAAAATATAAGAAATGTCTGGCTAGAAAAATTATATGTATGTCCCATCGGTTCCGGACCATCTGGGGAAGCTGCACATCACATAGGAAAGAAAAGATGTGTCTAAAATAATATTCTACACCTTTCAACTGACCAGAGAAATAAGATGTTTTTAATAGAAGGAAGAAAGCATTCACCTGCATTCAAAGAAGATGAATTAATCTACTGATAAATATTAATCATCAAGTCCAATTAATTGTTACAACAACTGATTTTAAACTCAAGAAAATTTATAAATGTGAAAACAACTGCTGTATTTCATCCACATGCTTGACAGGAAGAGAAGAAAAATTAATATAATGATTTCCAAATTATCCACTAAAGCAAATAACCTCAATAGAGTCACCATCATCAAATAGTTATACACCTCAAGAAAGAGATTGTTCCCAGTAAAACGGAAATGGTAGCTGCAGAAATATAAACATTATACAAGACAAGTTTGAACCCTTGGAAATTCGCCACAAACAAAAGATCGGTAATATGACTTTTTATATCTATTTTCTTTATGATATCAGTCTTAATAAACATTTTAGCAATAAAGTGGTATATTTTATTTAAAGAACCTTTAAAGACTATTCAGATCGATTAAAAACAAGAATGTCTTACTAATAATAACTTTGAGCTTCATAAATGATCTTGAATGTATGAAAATTATTTGTTTATTAATTTTACAGTTATGAAAAATATTAATGTGTAAAACAATTTTTTTTTATGGTATTATGATTTTAGTTTTAACTAATATATATTATTATTTTGGTTTTAAATAATATTTTGTTATCATGGGATAAAACACGCACATACATAATGATATTTTATATGTGTATAATTGCGAGTGAATGTGAAGTAACAAGTAGTGTTAGAATATTAGATTAGTTTGTTTCAAGTTAAGTATAGCATTTCAGAGGTAGAAGAGAGGGGGGAGAAAATAATTTAAAACTTTTTTCTAAAACTTGCTCTTTCAATTCTACTAACATTTTTTTTTTACATTCTATTTACATGTTAGATTTTTAAAGTATGTGTGCTAATGAGCAGATAATATTTTTTTTTCTTGAAATACTTTTCTCATGGAGTGAAAATCATGGTCAATGTGACGTCCAACTTAATACAAAATACATTTGAAGGGAAAGGGGGAAGAACTTAAAATTAATCTGAGGATTGTTATATAATCAATTATTATTATTATTATTCATGTCAATTTTCATATTTATCTAGAAATTTTTATGTATATGTTAGAAATGTAGTAATAAATATTAGTTTGTTTTATTAAACGAGGCGTATATATTTCATTAAGTGTAGTCTTTGTTAAGTGTGATTATTCATCATCATCAATGGTTGAATATTAGTTATTTAAGATATAAGTAAATATGCTAAAATTAAGCAATAATTATGAATTTCTTTATAAAAATTAGTTTTATGTTTAGGCTTAGTCCTAGAGCTGTAGTTGAAACCCTTGTCATTATTGTTATTATTATCATCATCATCATCGTCATCAACGTTTTAATTAATGAGCTGTTTAACTGTTTAAAGGCCATAAATAAATATTGATTTTATAATATTTAGTGATTTCTTAGTATTATTATAACCACATCCCATCATCTATTTCATGCAAGGATGAGTGAATTGCCATCCTAAATTAGTTATATATAATCTGAGCTAGTGAACTTATAAAAATATTGAAACACATTTGTTATGTTAAGATCTGAGAAATGATTTATGTCTAATATACTCCACTTTGGTTTAAAGATGTTTTACTTTTACCTAAATATTAGTGCTTATAGTGATATGGCTCAAAAAGCAAAATCTCTCATTTTTATTAGAAATAAAGTACCAAAAAGGGATTCAAACCCGGTACATGTGAAAGGTTATTAGATATAACCGTGTCTAGATTCAGATAATCTAGTGGCGCCCTGCTAGACCATATTCACTTAGTATTTGTTTAAACATGCACTTAACATCAAACCAAGAAATGAAAGTGGATAAAACCTACTGCCTGTATACCTGAGTTATATTTTATTGAATTACTAGTGTACTCACTTCACGTGATTTCCATATACCTGAGTTATAATACATTGCTATATACTTGTTATTAATAATTTGTTAATAATTTACTTATTTCTTTTAAATATTATGATCATTTTAGGGACTCCTTTACTCAGGTATGGTAATATCTTTTGAACTCATTTATTATGTTACAATGGACACCCAACTGGGGCCTGATATTTTACCATATACCTGAAAAAGAGAGTCTATAGAATGATGGGAGATGTGTGGTTAAAAATAGAGAAATTTTTTTTAGTAAAATTTTTTTTTTCAGTAAAAATTTTTTTTTGTCTTACAAAAATTTTCTTGGCCAAACAGTCTTATTTTAGATGATGATGTTTAATATGATTTAATTTTTTATTGATGATGATAAAATGGGTACAGCCATAAAACAGTTTTTTTTTTAATTTTTTTATCAATTTTGAAAATAGAGATGAATATCACAACTTAAGACAAAGGTGAAATAAATAATAGATTTTTTTTGTGGAACATTAAAATGATTTATTGCCAGATAGGATAGGCATAGTAATAGTGATGAATTATGGAATAGTAGTCTCATGTGTGTTTGGGGAGTTCATTTTGTAAAAAGTCTATGATTTTAGAGGTTTGATTGGATGGTTGATCGTTGGAGTTTGGTTGGTTAGATTGCAGTTTTGATGATGAGTGGAGAGTTTTGTCATTGCCTTGAGAATGCTATGTATTTCGTGTAACTTATGAATGATCAAACCCATTCACTGCTCCAACCCAATTTATATGTTATCTTTATTTTATCATGAAGCAGTTAACAGCAGACCTGCCATGATACCAGCCTATAAGTCTCCAAGAGAGAGAGCATGGCATAGTTTTCCAATCAAGTTTATATGTTATTCTTATTTTATCATGAAGCAGTTAACAGTAGTCCTGCCATGATATCAGCCTATAAGTCTCCAAGAGAGAGAGCAAGGTTTCGTTTTTGTAGTCTATAATAAGCAGGGCATTCCTTGATACTTGCCACATAAGACTCCAAGAGAGAGAGCAAGGCATTGTTTATCTACTTTAGCCCCTAAGACTTAAAATACATCTTTTATTGCAACAGAGTTTGCTTCATTCAATCAAGGGTTGTGGTAGTTAATAGTGATCGAATTGGGATGATCTTCTGAGTGCTCGTGATGCATTGTGTGATTATAGTGCTGTGACTGAATTCTTTTATTTATCTCAAGATTGTGAACTGCTAGTCATTCTGTGGACTGTCAATATCTGTCGGATTTCTGGGAGAATGGATGAATGTATAATTTGGGCTATTACAGACAGACATGCACTATATAGATTATTGTTGTGTAGTTCATTAAATAAGGATATTAAAATTTTTTTTTTGTTGTATTTGTAAATGCATAATAAGGTGAAAATCAAATCAGTCAGTTGGTCAGAATAGGTGTCAGACAGGGAGAAGATGTGTAGATTTTTGATGGTCAGGGAAGTACAGATGGGATATATATAGTTTTATAACATGAGTGAACTAAATTATAGTATGGAAGAGGTTATGGAAGAGGAAGGTGCCCCAATACCAGGAATCAGTGATCGTTTTCATACTGAAGAAGAGGATGGGGAGGTTTTCTTAAAACAAACACAAGAGGAAAGAGAGGAAGTAGAGGAAGATGCCTTTAATGTTAGTAGCAATAATACGGCCTCAAGTGTGGAAGTAGATGAGGAGCCAGAAGTGGGCCAGATTCAGATAGAAAATAAAGAACTCTCAGACATGAAATTAATGATAATGCAGATGTTCAAAAGTCTAAGAGAAGATAATAAGCAAGGGATGGTAAATCTAGAACAAAAGATAGAGAAAAATAATAAAAGTATGGTAAATCTAGAACAAAAGATAGAGAAAAATATAGAAAGTCTAAGAAAAGATAGTAAGCAAAATATAGAAAGTCTAAGAGAAGATAGTAAGCAAAGGATGGAAAATCTAGAACAAAAGATAGGTCAATCTATGGAGAAAAGTATAGAAGGTTTAAGGGTAAATCTAGAGAACTCTATTGACAATAACAACCAAATGATCATAGCTTTGGAAACTAGGATAGAAGGGTCCAATATAGAGTGTAAAAATAGGTTTGTGTCATTAGAGGAGAGGATAGAAGGAGTGTGTAGGTCTATGGAAGTCACCAAACAGGAGGGCTGTCAGGGACTACAGTCATTAAAGGCTCAAGTGGAGCAGTCTATCGAAGAAAATAAGAGAGAAATTGAGTTAGTTAGGAATGAGGTCCATGGTTTGGTCTCCCAATCCATATCAGAATGCATAGAAAAGAATGCCGAAATAACTTCTGCAGGAATTCATATTAGATTAGAGGAGGTGGTAGCCAAAGTGGACTCATATAAGGAAGCCACTTTGGGCTGTGTAGATCAAACCCTCACTATGAAAAATAAGTTTAGTGGCTTAGAAAAGGAAATACGAGAAGTTAAGGGAAGCATGGCCAATGAGTGTGTACAAATTGACCAAAATCTTAGGAAAGAATTGGGGAAACAAATGGATAGCTTTAGGGAGGAGATAGTAAAAAGGGACAAGTCAAGTTCTTTAGAAGAGGGACCCAGAATGAATCAACATGAATTGGGTGTTATGTTGGAAAAGGTTGAGGAGAACCAGAAGGCCTATGTTGTGGAATACATGAACCCCAAGATGGATGATCTCTACCAGAAAATAGGGGAATTAAAAGATCGTATTAATGTAGGGCTGCAGGATCAGTCAAACCCAAATTCAAGGCAAAATGATGTTAGCATCAGTCCAGATGACTGTAGGGATAGCTCAGAACAGAGTCAGTCAGAGAAAAGGATGCCTACTTTAGTTAACAATCCACAAGGTGAAAAAGAAGTAGAAAGGCCGATATTAGCCATAATACCAAATCTCCCAGTAAAGAAAGTAAATGAGATGATGACCAAAGAGCAGATTGGGATAGATCATGAAGTGAAAAGAAGGAAAAGAGAGTTGGAGGAAAAACTTCATGCATCCGATAAGATGATTGATTTAAGAGAGGCAATAAGGGAGATGAAACCAGTTATTTTAGAAAGAGAGCAAAAGTTTCAACAGTCTGTAGTTCTCAATCTAGTAACTAACCAGCATGTGTGGTTTCAAAAATCTGTCTTCTTAAATAGATTGGAGATACCTTATATATGGTATAGAGAGGCAATCTCTCTGAAAAATATAAATGACCAAATCTCTCTAAAAAATTCAAATGCTCTGGAAATTTTAAATGTGCCTTATATATGGTACAAAGAGTCCACCTTTTTAGAGAGTTTAAAAATAAATTATACATGGCACAGAGAGTCAATCTCTCTGAAGAGTTTAAATGTCCATTATATATGGTACAAAGAATCCACCTTTCTAGAAAATTTAAAAATAAATTATACGTGGCCCAGAGAATCAATCTCTCTGGAAGATGTAAGGATAAATGATATCTGGTATAAAAAGCCAACCTCTCTAGAAAACTTCAAAGTGCCTTATGTATGGTACAGGGAGTCAATCTTTCTAGAAAGTTTAAAAATAAAGTATGTATGGTATAGAGAGTCAATCTCTCTAAAGAACTTCAAGGCATATTACATAAGGTACCAAGAGTCCATATTTCTAAATGGAGTTTGTAATAGGAGGTTATATAAAATAAAACCTCCAGATATGTTTTATAAATATCCAGTCAAGATGAAAAATGGAAATATTAAAAAGGGACTGGATGTACAGGTGCATTTTTATGCAGACCACAATATGGTTTGAAAAGAAAAAGCCATTCCAAATTACCAAGAAAATAGGGGAGAATGCCTTTATGCTTGCTGCTCTTGATGGGAATAAGGGGACCTATAATGCTAGGAGTTTGATCCCTTATACTTCAGCAGAATAGCCTGGCAAAGATCTCCAAATAAATTACTTTTAGGTTTTCTAATGAAAAATATATTTACCAGTAGTTAATTTTTTTTTTATATATATTATAAGTGTTTATTATTATTAGTGTATTTATTAGTTAGGATTTTTTTTTTTTTTTTTAAAATATAGTTAAAACAAAAGTGCTGATGATTTTATCCGAAGGGGGAGAAAGTTGTGCCATTACAATTTAGTCACTAGCTAAATTTATAGTAATGTGCATGTAGAAAAGGTAAAACAAAAATCATCATCACATTTTTATATAATCATAAATGAAGCTGTAGGGCATCCAAGTTCAAACCCTACAAGGTCCAGTTCTAAAAGCTTTAAACAGAGAAAGAATGGGTCAACAATTACATGCTTTACTTGTTTGTGTGTTGATAGAAAGGTAATACACACATTTAAACTATTTAATATTTAATTTTTCTTTAAAAAGCAAAGTTATAATGCATACATATAGGCAATGTATGTGTAAATTATTTAATTGTTTTATATTTCAAATATTAAACATTTTAACTTTCTTTAAAACTAACCTATGCTTGATCAATTCTAATATTTTATTCTATACTTTTATTTTGCTTTTCTTTAATTATAATTGGGATTTAAAAGTTACAGATTTAATTAAATAATTGGGTTATAATTACTAAGCTAGCAATCATATTATTTAAGGTTAGTTTATGAATGATTTGAAAGAATGAAGGATGTGTGTACATTACATACAAAAATTTACATTTCCTAAATATTGAAAGAAAAGGAAGTATTAAATCTGTCAAATTATTTTTTTTGTACAATTGTTTGTTAAAAGAGGAAATCTGTTTAATCAGATATCAATCTTTGTAGCAATTTTTTTTTGTAAATAATTGTTTTTCACTTTGGAAGCTTATAATGGGTCAGAGCTCTAATTTTGAAATTGTCTTATCTCAAGATCTAAAGAAGGAAGCTCAAAGATTTGAAGTGTTACCTGGATGTTAAAAAAAAAAAAAAAGAAAAGAAAGGAAATAAGGATTGAGTCTATTTTTTTTTTTAAACAAAAGTGTCTGGAAAAAGGATTAAACTTTTCAGTTGAAAAATAATTTAGTTGAAAATAAATTAGAGATCTAATTAAAACAAATTTGTCCAAAAATAGCAAGTGATGCTATCTCTGATTGGTTAAGTTAGCTAAAAATTGGATATAAAAAGCTGTCTTGAATTATTATTAAGATTATTGTTTATGATTCAGATTATTAAACTATCCAATTGAATGCTGAAAATATAAGAAATGTCTGGCTAGAAAAATTATATGTATGTCCCATCGGTTCCGGACCATCTGGGGAAGCTGCACATCACATAGGAAAGAAAAGATGTGTCTAAAATAATATTCTACACCTTTCAACTGACCAGAGAAATAAGATGTTTTTAATAGAAGGAAGAAAGCATTCACCTGCATTCAAAGAAGATGAATTAATCTACTGATAAATATTAATCATCAAGTCCAATTAATTGTTACAACAACTGATTTTAAACTCAAGAAAATTTACAAATGTGAAAACAACTGCTGTATTTCATCCACATGCTTGACAGGAAGAGAAGAAAAATTAATATAATGATTTCCAAATTATCCACTAAAGCAAATAACCTCAATAGAGTCACCATCATCAAATAGTTATACACCTCAAGAAAGAGATTGTTCCCAGTAAAACGGAAATGGTAGCTGCAGAAATATAAACATTATACAAGACAAGTTTGAACCCTTGGAAATTCGCCACAAACAAAAGATCGGTAATATGACTTTTTATATCTATTTTCTTTATGATATCAGTCTTAATAAACATTTTAGCAATAAAGTGGTATATTTTATTTAAAGAACTTTTAAAGACTATTCAGATCGATTAAAAACAAGAATGTCTTACTAATAATAACTTTGAGCTTCATAAATGATCTTGAATGTATGAAAATTATTTGTTTATTAATTTTACAGTTATGAAAAATATTAATGTGTAAAACAATTTTTTTTTATGGTATTATGATTTTAGTTTTAACTAATATATTATTATTATTTTGGTTTTAAATAATATTTTGTTATCATGGGATAAAACACGCACATACATAATGATATTTTATATGTGTATAATTGCGAGTGAATGTGAAGTAACAAGTAGTGTTAGAATATTAGATTAGTTTGTTTGAAGTTAAGTATAGCATTTCAGAGGTAGAAGAGAGGGGGGAGAAAATAATTTAAAACTCTTTTCTAAAACTTGCTCTTTCAATTCTACTAACATTTTTTTTTACATTCTATTTACATGTTAGATTTTTAAAGTATGTGTGCTAATGAGCAGATAATATTTTTTTTTCTTGAAATACTTTTCTCATGGAGTGAAAATCATGGTCAATGTGACGTCCAACTTAATACAAAATACATTTGAAGGGAAAGGGGGAAGAACTTAAAATTAATCTGAGGATTGTTATATAATCAATTATTATTATTATTATTCATGTCAATTTTCATATTTATCTAGAAATTTTTATGTATATGTTAGAAATGTAGTAATAAATATTAGTTTGTTTTATTAAACGAGGCGTATATATTTCATTAAGTGTAGTCTTTGTTAAGTGTGATTATTCATCATCATCAATGGTTGAATATTAGTTATTTAAGATATAAGTAAATATGCTAAAATTAAGCAATAATTATGAATTTCTTTATAAAAATTAGTTTTATGTTTAGGCTTAGTCCTAGAGCTGTAGTTGAAACCCTTGTCATTATTGTTATTATTATCATCATCATCATCGTCATCAACGTTTTAATTAATGAGCTGTTTAACTGTTTAAAGGCCATAAATAAATATTGATTTTATAATATTTAGTGATTTCTTAGTATTATTATAACCACATCCCATCATCTATTTCATGCAAGGATGAGTGAATTGCCATCCTAAATTAGTTATATATAATCTGAGCTAGTGAACTTATAAAAATATTGAAACACATTTGTTATGTTAAGATCTGAGAAATGATTTATGTTCAATGTACTCCACTTTAGTTTATAGTTGTTTTACTTTTACCTAAATATTAGTGCGTATAGTGATATGGCTCAAAAAGCAAAATCTCTCATTTTTATTAGAAATAAAGTACCAAAAAGGGATTCAAACCCGGTACATGTGAAAGGTTATTAGATATAACCGTGTCTAGATTCAGATAATCTAGTGGCGCCCTGCTAGACCATATTCACTTAGTATTTGTTTAAACATGCACTTAACATCAAACCAAGAAATGAAAGTGGATAAAACCTACTGCCTGTATACCTGAGTTATATTTTATTGAATTACTAGTGTACTCACTTCACGTGATTTCCATATACCTGAGTTATAATACATTGCTATATACTTGTTATTAATAATTTGTTAATAATTTACTTATTTCTTTTAAATATTATGATCATTTTAGGGACTCCTTTACTCAGGTATAGTAATATCTTTTGAACTCATTTATTATGTTACAATATATATATATATATATATATATATATATATATATATATATATTATATATATATATATATATATATATATATATATATATAACATAATTTAATGATTTGTTAGCAATCTCCTACCCTGAAATATATATTTATTATTTACACACGTACACACACAACAATATTACATATTTATTTATTTAAAATGTTTTTAGATTTAAAATGTATCAGCATTTACATAATTTGTGTTACAATAATAAGGCAAAAAATATATATGTATTATTAAATATATATGCATGCGTAAAAACAGGTTTGAACATAGTTAGATGGTAAAAGATTGGATGTGGGCTGTGAAGCAGGATCTGAGCATCAGATCATCTGTTTCATTTTCCCGAACTTACTGAAAAAAATGAAAAATGTTTAAAAAAAAATCTTTTACTTGATGTCCAGGTAACTAAAGAACAACCAGTGGGTTAGCGATGTATCTAAAAAAAAAACTTTGTTTTGATCTGCCTGAACGGTACCCTGTTTTAACTTTCATTTATGAGAGAACACCCTAAATATCTGCTATACTATTGGAAAAAAATGTATTTTCACTCTGTCTTCGTGTGAAAACTGCCTGCTTATTTTATTATCGCTACTAACTGAATATGATTGACATAAGTAAAAAGAAAAACAAAACTACATTACAATATATACAAAGCATTATAATTAAAGTCCGAAGTCATTTAGTCTTTGGGAATGTCCATTTTTTTACAAATTAACCATCTTTCTAGTCTTTGGTTTTAATTTCTCCCTTGATCTGGTGGTTCATATTATTTTTATCTGTCAGTTCACTTCGCCATTGTTGGTCTCTAGTTGGTTGACCCAAGGGTCTGAAATGATATTTGGGTGGTTCAGCTTGTCTGGGTGAACAATCAATGGAGGTGAGGAATTGAGTCATCTCCTCTATCTTCCTCACCCGACATCCCACCATCATCTGCTGTACATAGGGTGGCATATTTTGTTGTATCATTTTAACCATTTGGATCTCCGTGAACGGGAATGCGGTCAGTGATCAGAGACATGTCATCTGGTTTTCTACCGGTACATGCTGGAATTTAAATAGTTCCTGCAGGCTGTTTATGTGCATGCTTGGATTTTCTCCAATGTCCTCCTTGACTACCTTAACTTGTATAGATTTGGTTAAAGATATGGGTGAGTGTGGTACCTGCTCCTTTGATCTAATAGGTGTTGGCCTTTCTGCACTGGTTTCTGGCATCAGCTGGTGCCTGCTTGGTATTTTCTCCATCTCTTCCTCATCTATGCTCATCTTGACTCTAGTCATCTCTGACTCTTCTCGGTTTTTATCCTGTCTTTTTTTATGTTGTTGATCTCTACCCTAATTTTAGTAATGTAACCATGAAAAGTGGCCTCTGGCCTTTTTTTTCTCACCTAATAGTTTCTTCTTTATTTCATGGATGGCATCCTGAGTTTTGAACTTGGGGTTCTCCAGAGATCCCTCTGATTTGCTATGAATATTATCGCATTCTTGTCAACACTCTGTTAGTACTTTGTTTACTTTGGGTGCTACATGGCTATTTATCTTGCCCCATGTGATAGCCATTCAATCCTCTGTTTGCCAGCTAATATCTTCAATCCATGACTCCAAATTCTTCTCCATTCTTTTTAACATCCAGATTAACACTACCATGGTTATAGTCGAGTTGTCGGCTTCTTTGGGTTTGTTGTCACTTTCCAAAATTATTTTTCCAGACCTTAATACTTTTCCCTCGTCCCTGATACCTTCTTTGCTGCTGTCCTCCATTGCTCTATTGTATTTAAGAATAAAAAAATGTTCTTATGGTTCCCTCTCTTTTTTTTCTACACAGATAAGTTTATAGTCCTTTTTGCTTTTATTTCACTATGGATTAACACCTCCTCCACCCATTCCACACTCTTTTCCTTGCTCTACTCTCCCAACTCCCATACTTAATTTGTATTTATTTATGACTACCTCCATCCTATCTATCTTTGATTGCTTTTAATACTAATAATTCCTTGATCTAGCCTTTCACTAGGAAAATACATAATACTGATTATAATATTTGTTATCTAGCCCTTCAATACAAAGTACATAATAATAATTATTGTGACTTCTATCTGGCCTTCTTTCTGTCTTGTTTGTTGTTTGTTTTGGGGGTTGTTCTTCAGCACCTGAAATATCTTAACAAAATGATTTATTAGCAATTGCATTGATAAAATTGATACACATATATTTGATATAGGAAAAAAAACTCTATATAACTTTTACATTATGAATCATTGCCTTTACACTATTCTTTTATTCTAATAACTCTACCACCTATTGGCAAATTTATTTTGGTATTGCTACTGGGCACCAGCCAAAGGGGTAGGGCTATTTGATCTGACCAGATGATCCGCTATTACTGGCTTGTATACTTTTCTAAAATATATACTTAAACGATTATACACTCACAGCTTAACAATGATAACAGAAAAAAAATCATTATAGCTATAGCAAATATCTATATATAAGGGAATGAAAGTATTAAAAGGCTGCCACTACTTTATTTCTTTCATTAATCTGAGGCAGTTATATATGCAAAAATATTATTAAAAAAAAATCTGCATATATGCGATTATTTAGAATATTTATTTTATTATATTTTAACAGTGAAAGCATTTTAAAAGTTGTCACTAGTTTAATTCTCTCTCAGACTTGGAAATATTATTATGTTTTTATTTTATTAACAAAGAAAAAATTATATTTAACATCATTATTATTTTGCACACACACTTCCTTATCTTTTTATTTTAAATGTGAAACCCCTTAAAAGCTGTTACTATTTTATCACATGGTAAACTCAAAAATATTTTATGTAAAATCATTTTTGGGAAACAATATATGTAAAACATTACTATTTAGAACCATACTTTATTTTTATGATAAATGTGGAGGCCTCTTAAAAGCTGCCACCCCTTTTATTCACAGGAATCCCACATGTATTTTCACATTTATGAACAAACAAAAACAAAACTATATATATAAAACCTTATTTACTTCTTTGAAAAACACTTTATTTTATGGAAGTGAGAGCCCCTTAAAAGCTGTCACTATTTTATTCACGGGAATCTTACATGTATATTAACGCATTTATGAAAAATATAAAACATTATTTATTTATTACTTGGAAACGCATTTCTTTATCTTTTATTAATACAAAAGTAAAAGCCCCTTAAAAGCTGTCACTCTTATTTCACTTCTTTTAAAACTCACGAGAATTTATACATGTAATTAATCTTTATGGAAAAGAAACAAAAACACTATATACAACATTATTATTGTCTAGATCATATACGTGAAAGAAAAGAAAACAAAACTGCCACTATTTTATTTTATAGCTTTGTGAAAATGATAAAACTTTTAAAACTTATATGAGAAAAAAAAATATTGCGTATATAACATACTATTTACTGGAGGCATGTATTTATTGAAAGAAAATATCTATATCTATACCAACAATGACTTGCAGAGAGTGTGTACCAATATTAAAAAAAAAATTAAGCTGGGTGTATGAACCAAGAAAAAAAATTTTTTTTACACATATATATTCAATATCATTATAAAAAAAATGTCATATCTATCACTCAGGGCTCTACAGGGCATTAAAATGAACAATTGCTCCACAAAGGGTGTCCAAACACGAGGAAAAGAAAAGAAAAAATCTGTACCAGTCGGATTTGTATGTTCACATAACAAGATCTAGCATCTAGGCAAAAGTACCTCGAATCCAATCATGTGCAAGATACATAAGTCAGAAACACTCATGAACTCTGCCCTATTTGCCTATTTCCCAGATCTATAACATTATGAGCAACAATCCCGATGATATCGATCTAATTTTACCTCTCACCATCGGCATCGCTCATTGGAGACACAAAAAGACTCTAAGCTAACTTTAATGATAGACTAACTTAAAAACACACTATAATCTATGAGCAATGAGGGCTTGTGATTTGGCATATTAACTATATGTTTAGCGGAAATCATCTAATCATATGGAGCATAACTACTAAATTGATATTAAATTAAATAAAAGAAAGCAATGATTCAAGAGTTGATATATATATTTTAAGGTTTATTATATTAATAACAAATAAATATGTCTGGTTATTTATCTGACACTAGCCTCATAAATATTATATGTATATAATTCAGATTTTACAATAACTTGATGATATTTGCAGCTATGCCAATAATATATATATATGACTTAAGGAATTAGCGCTATTGGAAATATACGATTAAAATACTATTCCACCCCCAGAGAAACGAAAAGAGCATTTAGCCTGACTTGAAATAAAATAGTTTAACAAGCAAATATTACATTTTGTTTGGATTCAATATCATTATTAATTTGATTTATAAAATGACAAATGTGCAGGACAGATGATGAATACTTATATGAATGATAATAACTTTGTCGCAATGACGTGCATAGTACATAATGGAAATATATGTCTGTTTAGAGAAATTATCACATTACGACTTATGGCTATTCATGGGTGACTAGAAATATACTGAAAGGTGGTGCATGCATGGTGGCAAGTTGGAGGGTCCAATTATGGATCCTGGAATGTGCTTGATGAAGTTTATTACTGACTTTCTCTGCAAACATTGGCAGGATTGGTTTAAAAAAATGATTCAAGATTCCCTGGAGTGAGGTACAGGTAACTAGAAATGAAGAGTGGTTGGCTGTACCTTTATTGGGCTGGATTTTCTGGAGCGACACCATATAATGCATGCACATACAACCAATTATGTCCCCAGGGTGGTTTTACAGCCTGGTTCAAAAACATTGAGCAATGACGATCTCGACTTAGCGAATACCTCCATGTTAGAGAGAAGCATGAATATATAAAATGAAGTGGCCTATATGCACACAACGCTTATGAATATGACATAAATATAGCCTTAAAAATTATCTTAACTTATTTACTACCCATAAATTGTGAAATACCCACCATAATGGTATAGTTTCTTCATCAAACAAACATGGATAACAAATTTAATTAAAGATAAAATTTCAAGATCTGAAGACCCCCCCTATGTTACTTAATACTATTCATAACTTCCCATACATTTAACTAATCTCAACCTCAGTTAATAAATGCCTTTATGAAAATATATAATTTAATACAAAAGTAAACGGGTGGTGGTAATAGCTATGGTGGGTTTACATACATAACACAAATTGATATAAAAAATAGCGCATTATTTAGAAATGAAAATATTTATAAAACAGATGTTGATCTGTTTTTCTATAACAAACATAGAAACTAATTAATTTGTTTATCCAAAATCGCTATCACCTGGACAAGTCGAATAAGACTTGTTTTCATTAAGTTATGAGTTAATTACCCAATAAATGATGGGTGGGGAAAATGAAAATAAATTATGTGCTGGTGATTTTAGAAATATTATTGGCATTTTTTTTTTAAAACATAAATTCATAAATATAAACTAAAATTATCTGCCGCATGGAAATAAAAGAAAAGAGAACATTTTATAAGAGGCTTAATAGTGATAAATTATATAGAGTTATAGAGAGTTACATACTATGAAAACATTAAATATATATATGATCGGAACACAGAATAAATATTACAAAGAAGGCAGAATTTGAAAATAATGAGTGACTAAAGTTCTTTCTACCTTGCTATCTGGAAGAGCAATTTTGATATGAGTCAATCCATCGGCATTGGTTCACTAGATCTAGGGTTGCAGTAATATATGGTAGGTAGCATTTTACTTTTACTGGAAAAATATTTAAAGTTCATCAGTACAGGAGGCAGAGCTTCGCTATGGGAAAAGCATATTAGAATGGAGGGGAAGGTGAAATTTCCCTACTCGCAGGACATTGGGTGAAAATTAAAATTGGCGTGGATTTGGTTTGGCATCATTATAATTTGGTGGTCTCCTCTTTCTGGGATTCAAATCCAGCAGTATTTATACTTCTATTTTGATGATGTAACATAGCAACTACTGCTGGACCTGAGGTGGTTTAAGCACTTAATATACATCTGGAATCAACTGACCGGATACTTTCTTATCTAGTAAGACTTTTGAAGCAAGGCAATTCTGTTATGAGTTTCTCGAATGATTGTTTTAAAATAAGTCTTATGATTTTAAAAGAAGCTGGCATGGACAAAATTTCCACTAATGGGTTTATTTTATTATTACAAAATTGTAATCTTTTACTTTTATCTAAGGGGCTCTTCGGGTAATTGTTTTTTGAGAGACTTTTTAAAAGAATTGCATCATTTCTGACTACTAAATTACATATAAAAAAATAATAAGTTTCATATATGATTTTGAGTATAATTTATATATATATATATATATATATATATATATATATATATATATATATATATATATATAACATAATTTAATGATTTGTTAGCAATCTCCTCCTGAAATATATATTTATTATTTACACACGTATACACACAACAATATTACATATTTATTTATTGAAAATGGTTTTAGATTTAAGATGTATCAGCATTTACATGATTTGTGTTACAATAATAAGGCAAAAAGAAATATACGTATTATTAGATATATATGCGTGCGTAAAGACAGGTTTGAACATAGTTAGGTGGTAGGAGATTGGATGTGGGCTGTGAAGCAGGATCTGAGCATCAGATCATCTGCTTCAGTAATTAAAAACAGATATGTTAATCTTTAACTAAGATTAAAAGTTTATACCAAGATTAGAGATAATTTATAGATTAATAAACAATAAATAATAATCATTAATGTATTTATCTGAAATAGTTAGTGTCAACATTTTGGGTGCCGAAAGTTTGACCTTTGTAAATTAAAGTGTAATAGTTTGGCATTGATAAGTACTGAATAAGAGAATAAAAAAGGATAAAAAATTGTTAAGACATTATAACTAGAGGAAACTGAAGATTGCTGGTTCAGCATGAAAGGTATCATATCTAAAAAGAAATTATAACACATGAGAAAAAAATGAAGTTGAATTTATTTCATAATTTTATATTCAATTAAAAATTAATATATTAATCTTTAATTGAGGTTTAAAGTTTATATCTGAATTAGGAATAATCTCTAGTTTAATAAATGATTAATGGTAGTCATAAACATTCAAAAAGTAACAATTTACTAAAGATAAATACTGAATATATGATAAAGATATGCATTTGAGATTGTGACCTGAATGTTGGTTCAGCATAAAATGCATTTTGGAATTTATTTTCCTTTTAATCTGTCTTTATTTTTCACATCTTTCAAGATTGTATGATAGAGTAAAGATTATTTAGTATATTTATAAAAGATATTATATGTAAAAAAAAAAGAAATAAACTTGAATTACTCCATGTTTGTTACATTAAAAGCAGATAATCTTAACTGAGGTTTAAAGTTTATATCTGAGCTAGAGATAATATTTAGTTTAATAAATGATTAGTGGTAATCATTAATGTATTTATCTAGAATAGAGCATATCAAACCTGTGTGTGGACTAAATTTGACACTTCTAAATTAAAATATAATTTAATTTTTAATATATTATTAAAAGTCATATTTTCAATGCTTGTATTATTCAGTCTAATCCCTCCATTTTTTCAATATATCATCATTATTATATAAAGTATATTTACCTTCAGATTTAATAGGATTGATATTGTTTTTAGATTTATATGTTACTTTTACAGTCATCAAAATTTTAATATCTCCCCCGCAGTTCTAAACCATTAATCTTTTTGCAACTTTTTATCAAATGTTGAACTTATACTTACCACTGTCTGTGTGTGCATATATATAAAATCGTTATTTTTTTCTCTAGTTAGAATGGGGAATGTATGTTTGTCCATGAATGTTTGTCCAGAAGGCTGTCATATGATCCATGTGGATGCTTGGCTATAAGGCTATCATGTGTCACAGCCAATTAAAAAAACTTTTACATTTGTCCATATTTTATGCAAATGTCCACCATTAATAAATCATTATAATGCTATAAAATTCACATATCAAATAAACAGGTAATGACAGCCTTTCAGGATGGCTACATTTTAAAAAATTAATTTAAAAATATTGAAATCTTTTGTTTAATTTACCAATTTAAAAAAAAAATCCCAAAATACCAGCCTTTTAGACTGTTATTTCTGTATTCCACCATTAATAAATAGTAACTATTAATAAAGCCAATGGGTACATTTCAAACTTTTTTTTCCAATTATTCAATTTTCTCATATTTATTTATATAATATTAAAATCTTTTGCTTAATTTTCATTAAATCTTAAATATATTTGTTAAAGCAACTAATTAAAAAAAAATTACAAATATTATGTTTAATAATCCATAATTTTTATTATGATATGAAGAAAATAATGCTATCAAACTTATTTATCAAAATGACAGACTTCACAATGGCCTTTCAAAACTCTGGGTACATCTGGTATCAATTATAAAGTTCCATATTTTGTCAATCAAGAAATATTCATGTGCTTTTTTTTAATCAAACCATTAATTTTCTATTAACCAATTCCTATTGAGAAATCATATGGGCAAAATATCATTTATAGCAGATTATTTGAGTTTATAGAACCACTATAAAATTATTTTCAATAACATGGGCCAGTGTTACCCATTTTTAACAACACAGCGTGTAAATGTCTCTGTAATTGAAAAAAAAATGTTTAGTACATTTGCTGTCCAGCAAATAATAAAAATTCTACCACTCTGAACTCTTTGCATATAATATTTACCCATAATACCTGATAAATTGACATTGGGGCCATTGTGCAAAGTAAATTTTGATATCATTAGACTTTATTAATACAGCTAAAAATCCAATGAATAGAAGATATTAAACTAGAGCTAGCAGCAAATCTAATGCCATGCAATTTCCTATCATCCAATGAAAAAAAATTGCATGTGTATATGCTCAAAAGTTGCTTGTTATTGTTTCGTGAGTTGGAAGTGTAATGTATCGGTTTTGGTACCTTTGGTCAAAAAATGGAGTACTTCCAAAACTATGGATCTACATATTTGCGTGGCGTACATTTTTTTAAATTCTTGACTGAATAGTAGCTTGGTAAAATTATATATATATACACAGACACACACCATATATAGCAACTAAATTTTAGCTGTATGTGCTGTATGTACATATATATGTGTGTGTGTTTAAATGAAACCAAGAACATCATCTTCTATGGGCAGTAAAAATATAAATGTATACATTCACTTTTCATTGCCAGAATGATCGAGAATAAAACAGTGGCAACCATTTGAATATTCAAACATACTAAAAGAGAATATATTAATAATTTCTATTATTTATTCATTAGATTAGAGCTTATCCGCCTAATTAATAATATTTTTGTAACGTAATCTTCACTATCCACTTTTAATACCTTATGAAAGGTGTGTAATCATAAACATATGATCAAAGACATTTGAAAAAGGTGTACAATCCCCAAAATGCACATTTCATAGTGAATCAGCATTTACAGGAAACTTGCCATAAAAAACTTATACACATAGTTTTTAGTTTTGTTGTGTGTGTGTGTGTGTGTGTGTGGGTGGTTGTTCCTGTTAAAATAACATTCCTGTTATTTTAGAGGGATCTGACCACCATCCAAGTAACAAAGATAGTTTAGTACCTGCTACCAAAGTCTATCTACTATTGTTACTATCTTTAAAAAAGATAATTGAGCTACCTTTACTGCACAGATGATAATAGGTGAAATCTATCTGCTATTGAACTAACAACAAATAACCACATAAGAAGATAAAACCCAAAACCATGCACACTTTTTTATCTCAGATTTTGACCAATAAAACTAAATGCTGTTGAAAAACACTTCAATGCTCTTAGATTGTTCAGACAATACAAAATGATCAATTGGTTTAGTTGACCTAGATATATACAAGATTTAGCAAATCTAATATCTGTTTTAAACAAGGATGAATCTATTACAATCCAGATGGAAGTGCAGCCTCATTTATATCAGCCTAATTATAAACTTTCATGGGAGAGTCTATTTCTTATTCATTTTAAAGCCATGCAATAAAAAAATTTAAGACAATTATTTATTATCATCATTGTCAACCATTATCAATTCACTGCAGGATGAAGGTCGCACCAAGTTCAATGCATCTTTTCTGATCTCTAGCATCTTTTCTCTACATCACCCCTGTACATTTTCTTATTTTATCCATCCATCTCACGTTTGGTCTATTTCTGGATCTTTTGCATTTTTTTGAATCCAATTTAAGGTTTCAATTGGCCACCTATTATCAATTCTTCTAGCAATATGCCCAGCCCAACTCTACTTCAGTCATTTCAAATATTTGTAATGAACAATATATACAGGGGAGCCGTGAACTAAATTGCATCTTAGTATATAGCTTCAATTATATGCTACCAAAAAGTGTAAACAACAAACAACAATTTTAATAGAAAAACAAAATTAAACTATTAAAATTATCAAATTTTTATATGTGAATAAGACTTTTTTATATTCATAATTCTCTAAAGTGCAATGCCATTGGGGAGACTAAATAATTTACTATCTGACAAAGGAATTTTATAACCGCATTTGTTTTATTACAGCTGTCTTAAAATAGCAATTTGAATCATTCAATTATTGCTGTGCTGTAAATTTTAATTATACATAATTTTACATTTCCTTCATTTACAGATCTTAAACATAGATTTATTTTAGATTCCAATTATTTCTACAGATATAACAAAGATGCTGTCGTGCTTGGATCGCGAACTATAACGTAAATCATGACGGTGTGTTTTATACTCTCCAAATATCTTTTAATACTCTTCCTGCCATCTCAAAATCTTGCAAATTACTTGAAGACATTCTTCTGATTCTTGAACTTAGTCCAAATCATTTCAAACTTTTCAATAGCAATTTTCCCCAATTTAAAAGAAAATTTAATGTTTTACTCCATTTAAGGTACAAAACACCCTGTCACATTTCATGTATAATTTGTGAGTGACTTTTACCAATGCCTTAACGTTTTTGTGCTATGTAATTAAATTATGTTGCCACATGCATTGATTCAGAGATGACATGTAGACAGCTTGAAGAGAGAACCAGTCATCATTCCAGCCAAAATGTCTAATATACAATCAATGCTCTTACAATCATTGCAAACCTACTATTGAAAACATTGGAAAATATGTGTTAATGACTCCTAATATGAAAATCACCCGATCCATTGATAATAATATTGTAAAAAAGTAACTGGATTAGTTGCTGAGGAAGACATGTGACAGGTTGAGCTTAGATTCAAAAATCTGAAACTTTTACATTGTTGCTCTACCTTTGCACTGAACCACTCAGGACCATGGAAACATGGTGGGCACTATGTGCATCAGTAGAAATCCAAAAATGTCTTTTACTAATTCACTCCTAAAATAAGAGTATCAATAAGTGAAATCCATTCTTATGAAATGACATTCTTATGGTTTACTAAAATGCTGATTTTAGTGTGACAATCGTGTAATTAATAACCACAAATCATTTTATCCTAGATTACAATAGCAGTGACCCTCACAAACATGTATGGCCATCCCAATTCTAAAAGAGAAATATTCAGATTCTTCTTCTTTTCCTTATCCTATTTATAATTAGTTTGCTTAAACATTTCAAATTTTAGCAAAGTAATGGTTTTATTCTGTATGCTAATTTTGTTAACTGTAGCTAAGCATGCTCTTGGCTGGTGAATCTAAATTTTTAGCACTCATGGGGTGACTGAGCATATTGTAGCATTTAAATCTACTATGCTAATTTATTTAAATTAGTAATTTAAATATTCCATTTGTTGAGAGTCAGGTGCTATTTTCTTTATTATTAATAGCTTGGTTGTTTTTAGCAATAAACCATCCCCATTTCACTTTACATTATCTATCATCACACTCCATGCAAACAATTTTACCATTTACTGGATCAAAAATGTGGCCAGATTTTTGTGTGCACTCCCAAAAAAAAAAAAAAAATTTATATTTTTATTTTTAACTTGGTTATACAAATATTTGTGTTGGGAGACTCTAGTGGGCTATATTTGCTCTTGAATCCCCATAATATACAGATTTGCAAGTATCGTTGCTGCATCCAATTTTATATGTGATCTGAAATGCTCAACTCTGGGATATTTTGTCTTTGGTGTTCAACTCTAAAAAATATCACTTTATAATCGACTCTCTAAATTGGATCAACTGCAATATTGCTGTACAGTTTAACAACAAATATTACATTATGAAAACCTGTGGGTTTGGCCATAAGCATCGTCATATGCAGTTTAATACTGGTTAAGGTTGAAGAAGACATTATTCCCAAATATTTATATAAAGACCCCAATATAATTTATAAACAATATCTTAATGTGATAATATGTGTGCTTGCTAAATACATTACAAAATTACATGAAGAATTAGAGTAAAAAACCACATTCCAATGGACAATTGATCAAGAAAAAAATCTCCAGAGGTATTAAGTTTTCTGACTTCAAAAACTTATTGGCTTTGAAATGATCATCAAGCCACTTGAAATTTGAGGTGCAATTTCCCTCATTCTCTTGCTGGAATAAATTTCTTAAACAAAAACCGTAGACTCTGTAAATATTAAGCAGATCAGAATGTTAACATATAGAATTATACAAAGGATTTATTCTGAATAGGCTACAACAGAAATATTTTAATAAAACCAATTAAGAAATTCTACAATAAAATAAAACAAACACAACAATCCCCAGTAGATAATAAACCATGGATAAGTATATTGTCCATACCAAAGCTCTCACATAAAATAAAATATCTGCATTACTACATAAAATATGTCTTAAAACTCAACTTGAACAGACTACTAAATAACACCAAAGACAAAATATCCCAGGATCAAACACCTCAGATCATGTATGAAATGAAGTGCAGCAATGCCATTTGAAAATCTGTATATTATGGAGAGTCAAGGGCAAATTAACCATTAAAGACTTCCAACATAAATATTTGTATAAGTGAGCTAAAAATAACTCAAAATATAAATTCACTTTCTGGGAGTATGGGCCACATTTTTGATCCAATAAATATTAAAATTGTTTACATGCAGTAAGACAATAGATAATATAAAGTGAAAGACACATGACTTATCATTAATAACAGCCAAACCATTAATAAATAAACGTAATAGCATTTAACTCTCTGACAAATGGAGCTTAGTACATTTAAATGTTATGTCATACTCATCCATCCCATAAGTGCTGTGAATCTGGTTTAACTAATCAAAAGTGCATTCATTACAATTAACAAAATTAACATACACAATAAACTCTTAACAGCACATGATCACATGATACACTTTATGAAAAGTTTTGCTTGTTATAACAATAAACTCTTTATGTAGTTAATGTTTGAAATATTTAAGCAAACTAATTATAAAACAGAAATAAAAAATAGAAAAACAAAATTCACTATGGATGAGTTTTGTGATGAGTATAAAAACCAATTCATAAAGCACACATAAATTCACATACAGAAAATGGTAGCACATATCATATTTTGTGATGTCTTCTAGTTTCTGCAGCAAACTTTTTTTTTAAAAAAGAAAACTATTACCTTCCCTAATTGCAGTTTTTTCTTAACCAATAAAAATAATCAGTAGAGCATTCTTTTAAATAGGCCTTAGGATAATCTTTATAACACAAATAGGTGTTCCCTTTTGTGAAAACTTATTAAAATTTACCATAAAATATTTTTAAAAAAAATTATATTGTTCACTCATTTCAATGTTCAAACCAACATTGACATAATTTACACAGAGGATAAAATCTCCATGCAGTAGCACCACTCAGTGCAAATCAAAGTAATCAATGGATGCAGGAAAGTTTGCACATAAGCCAATATCCCCAGACTAATTTCTAGCTTGTGGCTTTTATCAGTGAAAAGCTTTGGATCTTGGAGCACTGCACCTAGTTCATAGGTTCAAACACAACCCTCCAGCAAACACCTTTTACCTTATTGACTAACTATAAAACTTTGAGTTCAAAATGAAAACACAATAAGGTTTTCAATTCAAGCTCATTAGCTAGTATAGTTATGTAGATCTGAAATAGGTCAGCATCCATACTTTTTGGTGTCTTTGGTTTTTTAATAGCTACACTCACCCTAATCAGGATTGGTATTAACCCATTAAGTATCATGTGATCATTATTCTTTATGCTTAAACAAGCTGGTTTACACAGGGGCTAAACTCTCCATACAGTGATGCTTCTATATGGAGAGTTTCACCTCTGTGTAAACAGCTTGTATAAGCATAAAGAACAGTGATCATGTGATATTTAGTGGCTTAATAGATATGATTTACAATGGTGGATTCTAAACATCACATCCAGAAAGTTGAAGAGCATGTTGATGGGTCTTACAATCTTGCTATCATATTTTTTTAGAATTTTATGAACATCTTTGAGTAAAATGTTTGCAGTGCCTTTATGATTCATTGATACAATGGCCACTTCACTTTATGAATGATTATATAACTATGATAAAATGCTCTATTCATTTACTTAAAATAGCAGCAACACATTGTAGTTTGCACTGCACTTCGACATCAAATTCCACCTTACTATTTAAAAAGCTAACAAGATATCTAAAGGTGATAATCACTTAAGTTAAAGAAGTTGTGCCAAGACTTTTGTTCCGTCATTGGCTGCTAAGTAAAGAATTTGAATTTATACTAGCATTAGTAACTAAACCAGTCTTTGTACGTTATATTCAAAACAAGAAGTATATTTTTGTAGATTGTCTTTTCAATGAGAAAGAGTAGCACAATAGTTAGCATATTGTAAATCGAGATTCCAAAAAGATTACGTTCTTTAACCGCTAATTATATTATTGGTTGTATGAGGTAAAAATCAAATCTTTTAATTGGCCAACTCACAAACTGAAGACAAAGCCTATTGTTAAAACATATTCGCCTATAATATTAAATTCAACTCAGATACGTTTATAAAAAGTATATTATTAATTTTTCAGGTTATGAAGAGAACGAAAGTTCTTTCAAAAATAAATTGCTATTTATTTATTCTAAAATATTCAATTTCGGCAACATAAAAGCTATAATATAAACAAAAAGATCGACTTTTACGTTATAGAAAAGTAAATATTTCTTTTTACTACATCTTCAATATTTTTACTAAAATCTTCAATATTTTTCGAAAATAATTTTGTTTTTTTATTATTCTCTCTGAAAATAATTTTTAATTTCCATAAATATAATTTTATAATACTTAAAATTGGATTCGAAATGAAAATCTCAGCGTTTTTCTTTATTTTCTTTGATCAGGCGGTTTCTTTGTTCTTTCCAGCCAATCAGAATGTCTTTTTCGGCTGAGAGCTTGCTAAGAACCAATCACAAATAATGTTCTTTCTTTGTTTAGGTTTAAATGCGTTTTTTTTTTATTTTTTACTTGTAAAATAAGTCGGAAGAGGTCACCATCTTACACAACTTTTAAAAACCTCTTCAAAACGTATCGAACGAATTTTTTAGCATAAGAATCGGCTGAGTTAGAGTGACGTCAGATGTCTACGAGGAGCCTCGTAGGAGGTGGGAAAAGGGTTCTTTAATTAATTTTAAATTAAAATTTTTACAATCAAACCTGTATTACTTCTTGATTCTTGACTCATAATTGAGGCTATAGATAGTTCCAAAAATCTCTATCAAAAATCAAAACGAAGTTGAAGCTAATGCACATACTTGTTTCATAGTAGTTTTGATTTCAAATACTTGAGATTTTTATCTGAATAAGAACATTTCTTACATTTCATTATACAGAGAATATACAATGTGAATAAATTATAATGAACAACCAATCAATTTCAATCCTTGCAAAATCACTCTTATTACCAATACTTTTCTTTATAACAAAAACCATGTCCATAGCTCTTCTTGGATCTTTAAAACCACTTTGTGCCTTTTATAACTTCTTTGATTGCATACATATAACAATGACAAGCGATGCAAACATATCATTGCTATAGTAAATAAGATTGATAATCGATGCAAACATATCATTGCTATAGTAAATAAGAATGATAATCGATGCAAACATATCATTGCTATAGTAAAAAAACAATGATAATCGATGATAATATTTATTGCAAAATTATCTATTCCCTTCATTTTTAAAAATCGATCAATAGAAACGTTTTTAAAATCAGATAGCACAATCTCACGAGTCCATATTTTCCTAAAAATATAGCAATAATTTTAGAAGTAACGTATTACTATGTTTTAAAACTTTTCAAGATATTTATCAGGTCTTGAAGCTTCTCTGTTTTTAAAATTATAGAGATCTGTATTAAATATAGGGCATTTGAATTCAGACTTTCAAGCTACCTTCAACCATCCACACTATCTTATACTACTGATACACATGAGATAGTGGGGATGGTTGAAGGTTGCTTGAAAGTTTGAATTCAAATCCCTTATATTTACAATTAAGTTCCGGGTATAAGAATGCCTGTGTTTCAAATATTAGATCTGTATTAACTGCACTAAACTGTAGGTCTTGTATAAATATTAAGAGTAGATCGAATAAATAAATATAACTCTAAAAGATAAATCGATTTTTGCACTACTATTCAAAAGATTATTAAAATACTTCTATTTAAATTACCATCACCTGGGGTTGGCAAACTGTTTAACATGAACTATTATGTTTAAACCCCTCCCCCTCCCCATTAAAGAGCTGTAAGGAAAAAGATCTCCCCCTCTCCAATTAAAGAGCCACAAAAAAAGAGGTGGAAAATATATTCATGAGAAATATATATTTCTAATTGCTGGCTGTATTTGAACATTTGTTTTAGATATATCGTAACGAAAATAAAAATTCTCTTAAAAATAAATAAATTAAATCCATTTTTGATGAAACGGCTGAATTCAAGAAACAACATAGTATATGTCTTGCATTGGTGGTCGAGAGGTCAGCGTGACTGCCTTGCACTTGCAGGCAGTTGCCCGGGTTGCGAGTTCGCATCCCGCCCGATGCTATGACACTTAAAAAAAAACATAGTAATATGCATTTTGCCTCTCCTAGAGTTATCAAAATATTTATTTACAAATTATAAGAGGGGGAAAATGTTTTTGTTTATCATAATAAAATGAGTCAGTGAGATTGGTATCAAAGAGCCACATTTGGCTCACGATATACAGTTTGCTGACTTCTTGTCATCACATAAAGAAAAAGTCATATGGTTTTATTGCTCAGGAGTTCATATGAAGTTCAAATCTGTGAGCCCCAGAATTGATCCTAGGATCTCCCAATGGATATCCCACTCCCAACTTAGATGCTTTACCAACTATGCAAAACCATGCACTGTATAAAAAATGCCAATGGCTTTATTTTTTAGGAGTTCATAAGAAGTTTGAACACTAGAACTCTGAAAACCAAATCAATCCTGGGATTACCCAATCCCAACTCAGTTCCTCTACCAACTGCACCAAATCATGTAAGACATCATTATAAAAAGTGTAATAAATAGAAATTTGTAGGATTGTAATATCATTTTTTCAGGATCATATATTATTTTCAAGGGTTCAAATAATACCCATATTTTCTTTGCAGTTTCAATCCAGTAATTATTTTTAGAACTTCTTACCAATTTTTTAACTTCTGACTTCAAATTTATTATGAAGTTTCACCTTTAATTTATTACTCTGCTAAGCCAAATATGCTGTGTGTTTCCTTTTAATCAAGTTACTAAAAATAGGATCACGAAACAGACCTTGATCCTTCTTTTTTAATGATCCAAAGAAATTTACTTGTAATAGATTCTTAAGAGTTTTCCATGCCTCAGTAATATGAGTCTTGAATGACTAAATTAAAAGTTTTGATGTTCAAATACTGTCAGACTTTAGCATGTATAAATATGTAAGAAGTGAACATGAAGATTTTTACTAATGAGATTGCAATAAAAAAAACTTTTTTTTAAAAAATCCAACTATTATTTTACAATTTTATTGTATTTATTTATGATCTGTCCAATAATATTTATCATAAAACAGTCATTTAATATGAATTTTATTTGAATTATAACTTTTAACTGTAATGTAATCTAAAAAACAATATTGTTTTGAGCTTGAATGTAGGCATGTTTCATTAATTGATTTTTCTGTGTAAACAAGATGTTTCTAATAATCAGTCCATATGATGTGCAAAAATTCAATAAAAGCAGATCACATGAATTTACACCACCAATAACATGTTTTCCAACTACTTTTAATCACAGTTTATCTGTCTATAACAACATGTGCAAAAGAAAAAAATGCATGTTAATGATATCTATGCAATGTTTCATACAGCAAGCAATAAAAACATTCTCACTGGAGTATATTCACTAATGAAATGCGCATGGTTATTAGTATACAAGGAAGATTTTAATACCATTAGCATTTCATGCATAAATCAAGGAAATGCTAAATTATACTTGACAGAAATTCCAACATCATAAGTCTCTTTTCATTGACTGATATGCCTTTCCAAACAACTTATAACCATTTATTTATTCTATTAAACTTCTTTTTTTAGAAAATAAGTTTCACCAAGATCTATTACACCAATTTTAAATCTTTGTCAAGGTTTGATCCAAAAATGCATTTCTATCTACCTACACTTAGATAATCTTAAATATTTTTACTACCACTGCTTCCTGCCTTATGGCCACTATTGATATTACTGTTTTTCTGAAGGTTTGTGATGATGGTGTTTCAGTTGTATTTAAATGTTGCACTATTTTCATTATCTAATATGAGTATTGAATGTTTTTAGAAAAACTTAACTTTGTTTAAATATTCCAAATACATTCAACTGTTAGTGGTAACACACATGTTAGTATATGCACAATGTTTCAAGAGGTATTATTCTCCCCTCTTCTTCAGGTGTTGCTGGAAGCATGGGAATAGAATCTGGACTCTTAGGTTCTTCAAGTATTAAATTTTAAGGTAATACCAGGTTTAATTGGTGAGAGTGTTACCTTAAAATTCAATAGTTGAAGAACCTGGGAGTCCAAGTTTGATTCCCTTCTACTACTGTCACTGGTTAGGCCAGCAACAGGGAAGAATAATACCTCTTAAAACAATGTGCATGTACTTACCTGTGTGCTATTACTAATAGTTGAATGTATTTGGAATATTTAAATAAAGTTAAATTTTTCTAAAGACATTCAATATTCATATTGTACTGGTCAAAAATGTATGTCCATCCAACAAGATTTAGAATCTAAGCAAAAGTACCCCAAATCCAATCATGCCTGAGATACACAGGTCAGGAGCAATCATGAATTCTAAGCTGTTTGCTCATTCCCCAAATCCATAACACTATGGACAACACCTACGATGATACCACATACAATCATTCCATCCTGGCCCGGAGCTGCAATGTTTTACATGAGAACTCAACTGGTAATGATGATGATGAGTGATTGAGTGAAACCAAAATATAAGTTAAAAACATACATAAATATAAATGTTATTAAGTAGATTCAAACAACTGGATTAAAGTTTAAAATATAAATATTTATTTTGACAAAAATTCAAGATGATTTTTATATATATAATCAACTTCATGCCTTTAAAACTTTGTTTTCATTATAAACATTTAACAAACTTGATACAATTATTTTTATTTTAACAAATATCAATTTAGTGTGGCAGTTACAATATTGAACATATATTTAAAAATAGGATTTTATTTCATATTACAAAACGAATCTATCTGGGTGTTTTGGTGGACATTTTTACACTAAGAATAATACATATTAAGATATGATAGAGTTTCACTGATTATATGATTTTAGTAGGATGCCCTTGGCATTTTATACATAAGTTATATTTTCATTTATAGACTTATTTGTAACAATAAAAATGAGGACATATTTCGATCAGTGAATAGACTAAAACATTTATTTTACACATTTTCGACATTTAACACTAGAATATTGTGAAGCTCTATAAATACGGGAATGGCTTATTTCATTAAAGGGGAGAGAAGCTTCATGAGAAGTTGGACCTAAATTCCAACTAAAAATATTACAAAGAGAAAAACGTTTCATTATCACATATCATTACGATTTATTTTGCTAAACAGGCTAGAAAACTAACTATAAGAAATTGTGGTGCTAGCATTATGTCAGTGAGAGAGAGGGTGGCACCTTTGGCCAAGAAAACATCATTCTATTTGAAGATGGTACACCAGCTTCAGGATGAGTGGTACCTAATGGAAAAGTTAGGTAGGAAGTTGCTATGGATCCGGTTTAGGGTAAGTCCATGCAGAGCTTCTACTACACTAACTGGCTTGCTCCAGGTAGTAGACTCAGAACCTGTTATGAATGAGAACAATAAAAAAGTATGGAAGGCTTCGAATCCCTGAAATGAGGTACAGGCAAATCAAAGCAGTATATAAATATATACTTTACGGAGAAGAATGACAAACAAAGACAATCGTGAATCTCTGGAATGAGATATAGGTGAATCAGATTAAGCCCTATGTATTAATAATTTGTTGTATGCTAGCAACACTATTATAAAATATAAAATCATTGGTTTTAAATACTAAAATAAAGCCTTAAATAGTTTAACAAATATGTAATGATATGTTAAAAATAATGACCCGATGTAAGATAATCATTTATCAAAAGTTAAAACTATAATTAATAAAGTGTGCATTGCTCCCCCTTTCTTGAATCAATACTATTTTGTTTAACATATAAAAAAAAACTAAAATTTCACACTCTTAAAAGTGCGAATAGCAAAATAGATTTAAGTTGCCAGCCTTTTTGCAATGATGATCAATAAAGAAATTAATAAAATTAATGGACATCAATTTCCACCCAATATTGCAAACATTTTGTATTAATTTACAATAAAACATTTATTTAAAAGCATGTATTCATTTAAAATATAAACTCAATCTTATGAACTATTTAGATATAAATAATAAGAACTCATTAATCCCCCTCCCCCTTCTATTCCACAGCAGGATATAGAAGTTCATAAGTTTAAGTTTGATTGACATTTACAAATATAAATCAAGTGAAAATACAAAAATATCATTAAAATTAAATTATAACCACACTAAATTATAAGAAAAATAAGAGGCACAAGTTGGATGAAATATTTTATAATAAGATTAGTATAGGTTATAGAGAATCGATACTAAGGAAATAATTATTAGTTTAACATGCTCACCGATTAGCAAGTTAAAAAGAGGTTTAACATAAAGAAAACATTAATTTTAAAGAGTTAGGATTCACGTAAGACAAGTGTAATGGCTTTAGACTTGTTACCTCATGACTCTATGGGATGAAGTAGGCATGAGTCTTCTGTGGCAGGTCGCATTCTTTGATTTAACATGTCTCTTGGCCTTGGCAGTTCTTTGATGGCATGAGCACACTTGAGTGGTAGGAGCTACATCTCTGCGCGGTGAAGAATCAGGCTGAAAATGGAGGGGAACGTGGTTTAGGCTTCTTAAAATTAAACAGATGTAAAGTCAGTTAGTGACTATTGCCCAAACTCTGACACAATAGATTTTTGGCCCTATTTATACAAACTTTGAGTTATTCAAAAAATGTTTTTAATTAAACTTCTTAACTCTTAATTAATCTTTAATTTACAAAAATCTTTTCTCTGTTGTTAGTAAAGATGCAATTGTCCAAAAATAAATTCAAATCAATTTCCAGATTGGAAATAGATTTGATAAAAATGTTAACAGCTAACTAAATCAATTAGCTTTGTTTTAAATTTTACTTTCATTAACTTTAATTTAAAAATTACTTTTAAAATCAAAAAACAAACTAATGTTTCCATCCTTTTAATTACTTTTGGACAGTTAGCAGTAGCATCTTCCATCTTAAATATTTGTGTAATTATATGAAGAAATATTTATAATATAAATAAAATATAGCTAAGAAAAAAAATTCAAAATTATTTACAAGATTTGTTTGTGCTTTTATATATATATAAGCTCCTTTTATATATGTATATATCTGAGTCGCATCTATAAAAGTTAATATTTAAAATAATTGAAGAAAATTTTTATTTGAGATTTATATTTATAAATCTCATAGACGCTTCTCAGAAACATACTTATAGTTTATATACATATGACAAAAAAAGAGCAGGGATGAAATGTGAGCTGTGGGAGAGCAGGGAAACTCGATCTTAAACTAGATCGACTGTTTCAATATTAGATAATGGAAATAGACCAACATATAAATGCAATTATTGATATTACTCACTAAAGCAAAAGAGGAACTAAATTGTATAATCCATTAGGCATAATAACATAGATTGTACCTAACATGCTATTTTAAACCATCTTATCTAGGTCCCTTCTATTTCCGTGATAATGAGAATGATCTCTAAAAATAAAATCTTTACTGAGCTGAAACTTTGGTCCAAAATCTAATTCCAACATAAATCATTAGCGATTATATGACCTCAAACAAAGATCATAACTAAAAATCCTCAGTCTACATTTTTAAAAAGAGTCCCATCATTGCTTCTTCAGTTTTAGAGGGCTTGTGCTAAAATTAAAAAATAAAAAAAAGAGAAATTGCTGTGTGTGCAGTTCAAAGATAAAAATATAGTTTCACAAACACATAATACTTTGTCACAAAAAGTACAGAAGATAACCAATGGCATGAGAGGTGCATGATGACTGGGCTATATGTAAATTAAGTGACAAAAGTCAGTAAGCATAATAGAAAGTCAAAAAAGAGTGTTTGCACTGAAAATAGTATCAACCATTAACAAATCTTTATCATATCCTGAAGGCAGCAGGAGATATTTTACTAATCATAGTGAATTCCTTATACCTGTAGATCATGAAACCATCTACCTTCTGTGGATCTTGTTGGTAGCCTAAGTATTTTTGTAATAAAGTGTCATTTTTGCTTTGTGTAGCCAGTCTCTGGCCCACTCAGATAACCATTCACTTAAAAGTTAGAAAATGGGTATCCAATTATTCTTAATAAAGATTAAAGTAAAAATTCAAAGAAATTAAAATCATTAGGTTGAACTTGAAATAATTTAAAGAATAGTGGATTACTAGAAAGATACATGCATACACACACACACACACACACACACACACATATATATATATATATATATATATGACTAATTAAACACTACATAAACATGTAATAATATTACTAATGTTAAACTAAATAATATGCTCACTATAGAAATTTTCCATAATTTTTCTAATAATAAACTTAAATCTCAAATTGAACATTGTGGATAAATAGAAATTGTGTTGACATAATTAGTGTGTTTCAAATACTTCCAGGCCTCTCATATTGTTTGTTATTGATGAAAACATATATCCAAGTGGTTGACTTTTTTCATTAAACTTTGCTACTTAAAAGATTTAAAAATTTTCTGTAGATAGCTTAATTTAAAATTAATATACTTTACATCACTAAGTTATAATTGTTTAGTCAATAAGATAACACAAAATGTTGTGGTTTGTGATATTACTGAAATATATATATATATATATATGAAAAACAAAAACAAGTTAAATTCATGTAACTTGCTATCATGTATTTATGATCAATAGATGGCGTTTTACCAAAAACACCGAACAAGTGTAAATTTGTTTACATAAACAACAAAAGAGTCAGCATTCACTATCTCATTCATTTGCCCACCCTCAGATCAGCTGATTTCAAGCTAATTTGCTATTATCAATGAAGGATAGAGTTAGAAACTAGATCTAAACACTGACTCCAAGTGTTTATGCAAACAGTTTCTATCACTTTGCAAGCATGAATTTTTCAGACTGGTAAAGTCTTCAAACTCAGCCTAACATGCCAGATAGCTATGTGGGTCTGATCTCAGTTCAGTTTCATCACATAGTCAAAGCCTCTGCAATATATATCATTGCAAAATCCTTTAAAGGTACATTTATAAAAAACAAAAACAAGTTAAATTCACATAACTTGCTATCACTTGTATTTATGATCAATAGATGGCGTTTTACCAAAAACACCAAACAAGTGTAAATTTGTTTACATAAACAACAAAAGAGTCAGCATTCACTATCTCTTTCATTTGCCCACCCTCAGATCAGCTGATTTCAAGCTAATTTGCTATCATCAGTGAAGGATAGAGTTAGAAACTAGAGCTAAACACTGACTCCAAGTGTTTATGCAAACAGTTTCTATCACTTTGCAAGCATGAATTTTTCAGACTGGTAAAGTCTTCAAACTCAGCCTAACAAGCCAGATAGCTACTTGGGTCTGATCTCAGTTTAGTTTCACCACATAGTGAAGAAGGCCAGGTGATTAACTGAAAATGCTTCTGTGAAGTGTAATATATATATATATAAAAGTATTATTAAAACTATTACACTCCACAGAAGCACTTTCAGTTAATCACCTGGCCTTCTTCAGTTGCCATTTAAATTCAATTATAGTGGCATAAACATTATTAAGTCATATAACAAGATTCCTGAATTTTAATATTAGCATATTGTCAATTAATTATAGACATTCTACTTCTGTTTATAAAAATTGCCTCTTTAATTTTGCTTTTATTGTGGTTTCTTTCCTCATGAAGAATCTTAGCATTTTGAAAATCAAATTAAAGTCAAAGTTACATGATTTTTCATGATCAAAGAAAACAGAAGCTGTTACTAAATCATTATTTCTCTTATTTTTTTATACATTTATATAATAATTGATGTTCTTTTAATTTTTTCTCCAGATTACATCTCAGTTCACCTAAATATAAAGCCATGCACGTACATAAAATTTGATTAACAATATTAAGTTTGGTTTGAAAGGTATGATATTTTTAGAAATATTTACCAATCTATTAACATATGGAACATAAAATGAAACATTAAATAGATCCTTATATATATATATTTAAAAAAATAATTTGAACATTTGAAATATATAAATAGAAATCTATTTCTTATCACTAGCTTTCATTGCATTAAAGAAGCATATTTCTTTTTAAATTGACATAAAATATGATAAATGTTTTAGCATTATAACTGCAAACAATTCTTTTGTAAATATTTTATTATTTTGTGACTTATTATTTTTATAAAAACACTCATAATGAAAAAATATGTCAAATTGAAATTCTAAATTAAAACATAATATATATATATATATTAATTTTGATGTCTGTATCTTCAAAATATATGTAAAATTCAATTTGATATAACATTATATCATTATATAGTCGACAAAGACTAAAAAGAATATAGCCAAAAGTACTTCTAACAGAAGAAGTTGAATTATATGAGTATTACTGTATTTAATATATATCAAACTGAATTTTATATATATATATATATATTTGTCTCGGTATAATATATATATATATGTTGATATAAAGATTTTCATGGGTTACAGATATAAATAATATTTATCCTTGTATGATTTTTAGAATTAATATGATGGTTTGGCTTGGTTACACAAGTCATTGTCGGGATAATAAATAGAATATTTTAAAGATAGTTGTAGAGACACTGTGTTTTGAAATTATAAAAATCATACACGGATGAACCCATAAAGTATATATATATATATATAAATTATAACGATTTGGAGAATAGAGGACTTAACGTATCTACACTACAGGGTGCCACTAGGCATTTGAAACTAGAAAATTTATAAAGTAGGCAGATACGTAAGTCAAAAAAAATTATTTTATTTTATATATTTTGATTCCGGTCATTAGCCCATTGTCACTAGCTCAGTGGAATATCAGAGATTTATATTTTATAAATTCTCAAAAGAATAAAATAAGCCACTGCCAGTAATTATACACACAAACATTTATTTACGCACATATATACTATTTAAAATTGTTTTAGTATGTTTACATTTTAAAATTTAACTACATTTTTAACTTTTATTTTAGCTTTTAATTTACATTTTAATTTTTATAAGTTCGCACAGATGGATTTATAAAGGTTTGTTTTATAATGTTGAGTATCGATCGGCTGCATAGATTCCATGGTTAAAAATGTCTCGAAATAAACATAACCGATCAAAATACAATACAAGAAACCCAATGGCATTCATCATAAGATACCGCATTGACATCGATGACCTATATATTCTAACCGAATATGGAAACCACAACATAATTAACAGCTAACGAATCCATGCAACGTCCATACCCAACTTAAATTTAATGCATTTTTATTTAGAGTGTCGAGTATGAATAGACTACATAGATTTGCATTTGAAAGAAAATATTCTATCCTTATTTAACCTTAGGTCAGAAGTTCACAGTCAAACCAATGTCAATTCATCTGATATATTGATGCATTCAATGTAACACGAATACTGCAGCACAAAAGGTTAAGAGAAGAAAGTGCCTCTCATCAGATAGGAATACTACATTTATCTGGCAAGAAGAGCAATAAAAAAAACTCCATAGGAAAGGACTGCGGTCATTTTGCCGACTTACGATCGCATTCCATAGGCAAAAAGGAAGTGTGCGGCGTATAAAGCGATTCTGCCCATAGTGAATCTCGTACTACATCTACTACTTACACCAAAATATCCAATCCATTGACCTAATTCAACTACAAAACGAATAACCTAAGATTACCCTCCCCTAATAAAACTTTACAAATCTATATAGCCATTCACGCCTGACTTAAGTTTAACATTTATATAATATTAAATTAGTGAAAAACAAAAAATCATAAATAAAACTTAAAAGAACCAAAAAATAAATAAATGGAAATGATTAAAAAAAAGAAATACATCAAATAAAATTACTTATTAATAAATACAGTTGGTCAGATAGGATTCTATTGCAATTATTTTAAATATGGAACAAGTTTTAGAATTAAAGTTCTTATTGTTTAGTATACTGGAGTTTTAGAAATACATTTAAAGCTTAGAGTTCAAAAAGTTCTTACGATTTTAAAACGTTCCTTTTTATCCGTTGCTTGCCGTTTGAACGTGAATTCCCATGCCATCCTATAGAGATTGGTATTCTGTTGGCCATTTTATTTATTCATCTGGAGGTCTTTTACTTTAGCTGGTCCTCAATGTAGAAAATGATAGGTCATTTCTCTTTCTTTCTTAGCAGAACTAAAAGGATTGAAGAGTGCATCTTTTCAATCTTTTCTCCTTCAACTCCGCACTAACACATATTACCACTACTGTCATACATCTCTATCCTCTATTATTATTTTTTTTATTTCCAAACCTTTCCTTTTATATTAATTTTTTAGATTAACTCAACATTACATCATGATGATGATGACCCTTTCGTTGAGGTCCGATTCCTAAGGGATTTCTTTTTATTTACTATTAGTTTCTAGTGTTTTCCTATCTGACCATTGCTTATACATTTAAATGCCCAAGGGTTAGTTTACTAATTAAAATAATCATTTCCATTTTTTCAATAACATTAATTAATTTGTTTTCCAAACTTAAAGATATATTTTTATCTCTAAATCTTTTTAAGTTTTTGTTGAAAGATTTAGTTTTTCTATTTTTAATAAAGTTTTATTTTTCATCTGTGCGATTTTATATATATATATATATGAGTTTAGTATAGAATTTTAATTTTCAATTTTTAATTCTTAAAAAAGAAGTTTTATTTGCGAACTTTTATTTTTTTTATGTTTAAAAATAATGTAACATCGTATGTGCCCGTTACAATATATATATATATATATATATATATAATAATTTAGATATTGAATACTTGTTTTGCAGGCTAACATGAATGATAAAGTGAATGCATTACCCACTCCAGCAGGCATCGGTGCTCTTGTTTCATGGCCAGCCCTTATAAAAGCATTGCAAGCCAGTGACATTGAACTCAAAAAATCACCATCTCATATAGAAGTGGGAGAACCATCTTATCACATACCTTCAACCAGTGAAGTTATAAGAGAAGAGACTCCAAGGCCTGATTCACCGATACCTCCTAAGTCTGAAACCTCTCAGCCTGTAAAGGTAGGTTACATTCAATTTTGAATTATTAAAGCTATTAGACCAGTGGTTTTGAATTTAAGATTTATGATTATCAGAGGCCTAAAAATTTTAAGAGGGATCTCAGGAAGTTTAGAAAAAATATGAATTTGAATAAAGCTAATAATTGAAATTCTACTCCCTTTTGTTTAAAAAAAGATCACATGATATGTATTTACCCACTCCTCATTCAACAGTTAAATTTTTTATTTATGCTTAGAAAACAACAAACTTCAATACACTTTTTCATGGTTAGTTCTTTTAAAAGCATTGTCAATTAATGACATTACACTAAAAGATATTGTGTTAAATAAAAAAATGAGAGATATATCAAGCTATGTCTTCAATTAGTGAAAGCATGGCCCAAAAATTTTAAACCACTAATATCACATGATCATCATTCTTTTTGCTTACATAAGCTGTTCATGCAGACAAAAAACTCTTTATACAGTAGTGCCACCCAGTGCAAAACAGAATAATCAATAGATGCAAGAATATTTGCACATAAAGTTTCTGTCTAGTGCCTACTCATCCATTATCACAAGGCTAGTTTTTAATTTGCTGCTTTCATCAGTGAGGAGCCTTGCATCTGAGACCACTGCATCTAGATCGTAAGATCCAATGCAACTTTCCAGCAGCCAACTTTTATCTTATTAGCTAACATCATTAGCACCTATTGATTACTCTAGTTTTCACTGAGTGGTGCTACTGTATGGAGAATTTTGCTTCTGTGTAAACAACTTGTGTAAATATAAAGAATGGTGATCAGATGATGTTTAGTGGTTTAATTCCAATCTCATCCAATAAGATTGCAGTGACTATGGCTATTTAAAAATCAAAGATATCAAAATGTATTGATTCTGAACTGAGTTCAGATCTACAAAACTATACAAGCTAATGAGCTTGAATTCAAAACATTATTGTGTTTTCATTTTGAACTCAAAACTTTATAGTTAGCTAATACAGTAAAAGATGGATGCTGGAGGGTTGTATTAGATCCTAAAATCTAGGTGCAGTGATCTCAGATTCAAGCCTTCTCACTGATAAAAGCCATAAGTTAGAATCTAGTTTGGGGATATTGGATGGGTAGGCATTAGATAGGAATTTTATGTATAAACTTTGCTGCATCCATGAATTACTCTGGCTTGCACTGAGTAGTGCTACTGTATGAAAAGTTTTACCTCTGTGCATAAGAAATTTAATTATATTAATTAAAATTTTATTATAGCTTCTATGTTTTTTTTTAAAGTGTGTGTGTACATGCTATATGTTTGAATTTATTGTTAAAAATTAGTATTTAATTTGCATATAAAAAAAATAACTACAATAATAATTGGAAAATATATACAATGGTTAAATATCCAACATAAAAAATTATTTGTCCACAATGTGTTATAGATATATACTTAAAATAATAATCAATCTAAACAAATGTGAAACAAACAATCAATTGTATTTACAATTATTTAATTATCAATCCAGCTTCCATTTCTTATTGAGACCTTTCAAGATATAAAATTTTGTATAATAGTCAGAGCAAATTTCATCGATAGGTAAATGTCCAATAGGTGGAGGAAATTTAATTGATAGGTCATAATAGAAATGGTTAGCAATGTGATGGAAAATAGTAATAAAAGTAGAAAAGATGGTGAAAGATGTGGATGGAGAGTGAATGATAAGAATAAGTTAGAAGAGTATAAAATAAAAGTTGAATAAACCATGGAAAAATTGATTGGGGATGAGTATAAGGACTGGTGTGGTGAAATAGAAAAAGTGGCAAATAGGGTTTTAGGAGAGAATAGTAAGAAGAATAAAAGTAATACTAAAGTGAGAGTTAGTAAAAGTGTAAAAGAGGGGGAAAAGCATGCAGAGAATATAAGTGTGCTATTAGAACAAAGAAAGTGAAAAAGATGTTAATGCTAAATGGGAAAAGTACTTAGAAAAAAAGAAGTGGCTAAAATAGATAATTATAGAGAGAGAGAATGAAATTGAACAGTAAATTAGAGGGTATTAATAAAAGTGGAAAAGATGGAAGTAAAACAATTTGTAAATACATTGAAAGAAGGAATGTAGAAGAGAGAGAAATAGTGTTACTAGATGGTGAGAGAATAGAATGTAACTCTAGACAAGAATTAGAAATAATCTTAAATAAGTATGTAATGGATATAGAAAAGATGTTAGATGTGAAAAACATAATGATAGCAAACAAGAAAGAATATGGTAATGAGAATATTAGGTTTACAGAGAATGAACTGAATGAGGCAGGTAAGAAACTGAAAAGTGGAAAGGTAAGATGGTTGGATGGAAGGGCAGCAAAGATGGTAATGAAGTTAGGGCATAGGAAAAAATTAAAACTATTATCATATTTTAATAAGATGGCACAGAAGACAGATTTTTCAGGTAGTTGTAGTAATACGAGAGTAAGGCTATCTATTTGTAGGAAAGAGTAAGGATCATAGAAAATTAAACAATTATAGATTGATATTGATAACATCCTTGCTATATAAAATTTTCTCATATATGGTAGCTGCAAGAATTGCAAAATGGATGGAAAGAAAATAATATAGTGGGAGAAATGCAAGGAGGTTTTCGATCAGATAGGCATATGGGAGATCATTTATTTGTAGTTACACAATGTATGGATATGAGTAGGAATACAGGAAGACAGTTATATATGGTTTTTATAGATATAGAGAAACTGTATGATAGAATAAATAGAAATAGATTATAGGTAAGATTAATAAATTTGGGAATGGATGGAATTTAGTGGATATTAAGAAATTTATATGAAAAAAAATTACTATACATATCAATTAGGAAATATAAAATCAGTTAAAGTTAAAAATTGGGTGGAACTAAGGCAAGGATGCTCTATGTCATCTATTTTGTTTTTGTTGTATTTGAGAGAAATAAAGAGAGCAATAGAGAGAATAGGAAGAGGTGTAGAGATACCATTATAGGTTGCAAGGAAATATATACATTGTCAGGTCTTTTACCTGCAGATGATATCTTTTTGTATGCAGAAAGCATGAAAAACAGTTATGTTGAGGACATGCACAAGCGTGGGTGAAGAGATGGGCATTAAATTTAGTGAAAAAAAGCAAAAGCAATGATGATTAATACTGGGGAAAGAGAAGAAAAAAGCATTTTTATTGGGGAATATAAAGTTAAGTGTGGTGAATAAATATAACAATTTGTGAATCATTTTAAGTAATCAGAGAAATTGCTTGAACGAATGAAAGAAAAAATGATAAATGAAGCAAAGAAAATAAAGGGATTGATAAAGAAATTAACAGTGTTCTCATATAATAAGTATGATGTAGCTATGATGTAGCTATAATTGTATGGAAGGGAGTGGAGTAACAGGGTTAATATATGGTAATAATGTGTTATATGTTAGTAAAGGGGTATTAGATTACTTAGAAAAAGTACAAAGAGAAGTAGGAAGACATGCATTAGATGCAGATGTGTTGATGGCAAAGGAGGCAATTCAAAGAGAAATGGGATGTTCAAGCTTTTATATGAGAAATGCAAAAAGCAAAATGAAAATGTTCAATAGATTTCAGTTAATGGATAATAAAATAATAGCCAAAATAGTATGTAATTGGGTTATGAATAAAGGGCAGGCAACAAGATGGTTGAGAAAGGTAATGCAGTATACAGAAGATTTGGATAAACAATTTATGTCAGTATACTTATACAAAAGGTGGGATGATTGTGTTAGAATTGTTGAATCTTATAGTGTTAAGGAATGGGATAAAAGAATAGATACATTAATAAAAAATAAGGAGTTGGAGAAATGGAGAACTAGTATGAAGGGTTAAAAGAGTTTAAATTTATGTAGAAGTAAACAGAACATTGGGTACGAATTAATTTATGATAATAGCAAGGAAAGTATTTTACTGTTTAAGGCTTGAATGTAATCTTTAGCAACAAAGGAATGTACACATAAATGGAAAAATGTGTGTGATTTAATCTGCAAGTTGGGTAAGGAAGGCATAGAAAATATTAGGCATCTGTTAATGTAAATGCTTGAAAGCACAAAGGGTACAAATAATATAGTTGTGGAAGAATAGATATAAAGAAAGTGATTATACAGAAAATGGGTTATTGATTTTTATGCTGGGTTTGGGAAAAGGTAATGATGATTTAGATATAAAGGGCATGAAGTTGACAAAGATCATGTTGTGGAAATGGGATTGAGCTAGATAGAGAAGAAGATGGGAAAACTTAGGGTGGTGAATGGGAAGAGAAATTAAAGTGGCTAACAGGTTTATCTGGGCATAGTTGGTGAAAGATTCCAGACTCCATAAGGAGAAGTCACAGTGCATCACACCACATCACATATGATGTATAAAACTTTATATCTTGAAAAGGTCTCAATAAGAGATGAAAGCTGTGTTGATAATTAAATAATTGTAAATATAATTGTTTGTTTCAATTGTATTTAGATTGATTATTATATAACTGGAGAAGTATACAAAAAATTGTAGTTACTTCTCTATCTATGCAACCACTTTAAAATCCAATGTGTTTTTTGGTTGATTAGAATGCAAAGTTGGCTATAGATGGATTTAAGCCAATAAACATCATATGACCACCACCTCTTATGCTTGTGTATAACTGTTGTTAAAACAGGCAAAACTCACTATACGTATTGCCACACACAGCAAGCTAGAGTAATCAATGGATGCCAGAAGGCTTGCACACAAGCATAAGAAGTGGTGGTCATGTGATGTTTATTGGCATAAAACCAATCCTGCCTAATAGGATAGTGATGGCTATGGTTATTAAAGAACCAAAGACACCAAAATGTATGGATACTGAACTGGGTTAAGACCCATATGACTACATAAGCTAATAGGCTTGGATTGAAAACATTAAGGTGTTTTCAGCTTAAGACTCATAGTTTTGTAGTTAAATGGAGATAAAAGGTGGTTGCTGGAGGGTTGCATTAGATCGTAAGATCTAGGTGCAGTGCTCTCAGATCCAAGGCTTCTCACTGACGAAGGCCACAAGCCAGAAACTAGCCTGGGGATATTGGATGAGTAAGCACTAGATGGGGATTTTATGCACAAGCCTTCTGACATCTATTGATTACTCTATCTTGCTGTGTGTGGCAATACATATAGTGAGTTTTGCCTGTTTTTTTATAGATGGATTATAATTATTTTAATAAAGATTTTGGATATAAAACTGGTAAAAGATGGATGCATCTGTAATTTATAAAAAAAATTTTATCACCTTGCTTAAGTATCAATATTACAACTGCATTTTCCCAATCATTTAGTACTTCTTCATCATTTAGACATTTAGTATAAAAATTTGCCAACAATTTTTCCGTTTCTTCTGCTTTTTTGAAAATACCAATAATACTTCATCATTTACTGGAGATATTTTTTTCTCCATAGATATAATTGCATATGTTATTTTTTTGTTTACAATTATGGGCAAATCAGAAGATGTAATGCCTGCAGATGGTACTTTAGTTTTTTATTATATAATTTTTGTTTATAAAATTTGATCAAAAAAATTATAGCAAAATAAAAATTGTAAGGTTCAATATGAACTGCATCTATTAACGAATGAGATGTCATCACCATAAACCCCTGGGTGATTTGGTGCAGTGATAGATTAGAAAACTCCGGAGCTCAAGATCCATGATTGTGGGCCTCCTCTCTCATTTCCTGTGCTCCCATATGATTATTTTTATTTTATTACTGCACAATGGACCTACTGATATTCTCTTTTTTATGGTACATTAATAATTGACAACATTGTTTAATAGTATATGTATTTAGTTTTGCAATTTATACATTTTATTTTCATATGTCATAGCATCTGCCTGGACATGAGCCCACAACCGTCTGCAACCAACTACTTGCTTGCAAGGTGGCTGCGATGACCTCTCGGCTAACAACGCTTCAGTTTTATCATATTTATATTTCATTTTTATTTTTATTTTTAATAATTCATATTATGTAACCCTTGATAATGAATATAAAATAAGGTCATAAGTTAAGTAAAATTTGTAAAAAAAAAAAAAAAGAAGAAGAAAAGTCTTATGAATTATATAAAACAAAAACAATTTTTTTAAAAAAAGCTTTATTAGTAAATATTTATGGAGCGGATAGCTAATAGCCTTTCCGTAGTCACCCTGTAAATAGTATGCAAATTACAAAACCACATAATAAAATCTGCCATACTTAAAATGAAGATCTTCTTTATGGATGTTCAAATAAGTCTCTACAACCAAAGAGGTGTGCCATAAAAAAGACTTTAAACAAATTATTTTTTCCAGATCCAACAATAAAGCATGTCTGCGTAAGATCTTTGTAGATACTGCTATATTTCACCAGCAGATTAGGACAATCCATTCCTATGGCACTCATTTACTTTAAGAATGAAATGTATCAACTATCGATTTCTGCAGTCATGAATAAATGCAATCTATGAATTGTACAGGTTAATGACTGTGAAATCTATAATTTCAGTGGCAAAATTAAGAATCTAGTAGAGCCACGATTGATTCTATTTCTTAGATGGAACCTCTACAGGTTAAGTTGTCTAATGAAAAAAATGCTTATTATGCTAAATAAATAAACATAAATATATTGTATAATTTTAATATTACTTAGTCGGTAAATTTGATTTCACATAACTTTAGGTGTTTGTATAAATGCAATCACATGATAACAGCCCAAGCTTATTTAAACCACGAATCTTCAATCTATTGTTAAGGCACTCTATGTATGCAAACAATGAATTTCACTTTTCACTCTGATCTAAGATCTTAATAAAGACAAGAGGGATAATCACAGGTCTAAAAGTTTAAAATCATTTCCATTAAACAGGAAGCATAATGATTTTGAAAGCGGAATAACAAATAATCATTTTAAAAGTTTTCAGATCCCATTAACATTAATTATTATTTAGATTTAAAACAACAACAACTTGATTTTGCGTAGAGTTATTGGTTTTAAAAACATAATCACATGTTAATTGCTCAAATAGATGTAAACTATGAATCTTCAGTCTGTTGCCAAGGCAACATCTATAACTAAAAAATAGAATCTCTCTTCTACTTTAAGAGATAGATTCGTCAACAGATTGAAAATTCATGGTTTGAGTAATTTTAATATTAAAATATTTTGATCGTGCCAAAAAATTTCTCACTGTAAGAATTAAAACTTTTTTAAATAAATAGTTTTACTGGAAAAACACAATAGCAAATCGCTTTTCTCAATAATGATTACCATTTTACCTACTAAATTCAATCACATAATGTAAGATGTACATTTGTTGCTTGCAATTAAACTGGATTGCATTGGTACATATATATATATAACCATTTGAAAACAATCAACACTTACACAATCCCATTATAAATAACAATCAACAATCGCAAACTGTTGTCAAGGCAATCTCTTTTTAACAATAAAGGTGGTATATATGTACTTTAAATGATCAAATTTTTAATTTCAATTATATATATATATATATAAACTAATCCTTGTGATATATCTATTTTTCTTTCATTTGAAGCTTAATTCCTAGATTTCCACTATTAAGATAAAAGTCTTTAAACAATCTACTGCAAAATAAGAATTTCTCTTATATCCCATCAAAGAAAAATACTGAATGAAAAGGCATTACTCATCAGCCTTGCAAATTTCCAGATGGTAAGACCTTGGAAGCTTGTTTATTCTTGATTTATATACTTGCTCAGTTTTTCTAGATCCTATTTAATGATACTAAATATTTCTATGGACTGACTACATATTGACTACCCATTTAAAAAAAATTCTAAGACTTATTATAACTTTAAAAAATTCATGCCCAATCAAAATTCATTTAACAGCCTTGCCAACACTCAGTTGGTGAGAATTTAAGAGTTTTTTCATTCTTGATTTATATTCTAGCTCAGTGTTTCTTTATAATTTTACTGATATTAAATATTTCTGTGGACTGGCTACATATTGACAACCTATCTGAAAAAAATTCCAGACTTATTATAGCCTTAAAAAAGTTTATACCCAATCCAAATTCAATTCTTTTTCTTTCCTTAGGATATAAAGCCCATATCCATTGTATGTATATATATATATATATATATGTGTGTGTGTGTGTGTGTGTGTGTGTAAAATAAATAAAATATCCATTAATTAGAAACAATATTGTAATTATAATTGAAATAATATTTTTAACAGTTTACAAACAATTACAAACAATCCTTAAAGGCAGGTTACAATTACAAACAATCCTTAAAGGCAGGTTAGAAAGTAACCGAAAGTACTTCTGTGGATTTAAGGATTGTTTGTAATTGTTTGTAAACCGTTAATGGCAGTTGAGGCAGGTTAGAAAGTAACTGAAAGTATTTCTGCGGATTTAAGGATTGTTTGTAATTGTTTGTAAACCGTTAAAAATATTATTTCAATTATATATATATATATATATATATATGAAATGTAAAGGTATAAAACCTGTTATAAAAATACTGTAAATAGACAATTGAATACAGCTTTAATGATCTTCAACCATGAAAAATATCGTAATTATAAGTTTACATTTGATATTAATGAAGCAATAATATTAATGGAAAAAAGAATTCATAAAAAGAGGTAAATTAAAAAAGCAATTTTAATAGATAAATATAAAGATAATGTGATTAATAGGCAAGTTGCAAATATGGCCATAGACCGCTTATGGAAATTTACACAACATTAAAATTTGAAATTAATTTACAGTTGATGAGGGATAGTATGTAATTAAAAGTGCTACTAATGAATTTAAAATATACTGTTTTTTCATCGTTAAATGGTTCAAAAATTATATATATATATATATCTTATCCAAAAATGTTTAACTAGCCATCCAATCAAATTTCTAATAATATTCACATGCAAGTTTTAACATTGTTAAGATAATCAGTCAATAAGTTCAGATTTGATTGACTGGTTAGTTGAATGTCATTTCAGAAAATTAATTTGCATATTAATTCCCAGTTTAGCAATGTGAAAACATGTAATGTATATAGTACAGGAATATGTGTGTGAATGAAAGTGTGGGTCTGCAAGTACTCACAGATATTCCTACATATTTAGATATTTACTTATTTTAGACATCAAGTGACTATGATGATTGGTTCAGTTCTCCTGAGTCTACTAAAAGTGAAGAAGATATAAAACATCCTACTGCTTCTGAACTGAAAAAGCTGAAAGAGATTGGAAGTTTGTCCAGCAAACAGCAATCATTGACAGAGCAGCTAATGATAATCCAAGTAAAATATATATTCCTTCATATATTTATGCTTTTAATATTAATTTGATATAAAAAAGTTACTAGTAGAATTAATGTAGTCATAAATATACTGCAGTCATTTAGTAAAATAAAGATAAAATGCCTACCATATCTATAATGTGGGGATGAATTCCAGTTGGAAAATGTTAAAAAATGTTTTGAAGTTCTAATCAGATAAAATATTTTTACTAACTATTTGAGAATTGGTTGGTAAATGGATATCTAATTATTTATATTTAAAGAGTGAAATAAGAGTGAATGAGAAATAATACTATTGCTTTTTACTACTATATAAAGAGCTAATGAGAGACTCCTGGCCTGCAATGGGGTTTATAAAGGCTATTTTATTTTATAACTATTATTTAGTAAAAAGTTTTAAAGTTTGAAATATTGATATACTTTATTTAAAACATATTTTTGTGTACTTAGCATCATATAAGTCTCTAGATAATTGCCCTTAACAAAATCAAAGGAGAATGTGATGTGATGTTTTTAATTAACACTATGTATAGACACTATAACAATTATTGACGTATAAAAACCAATCAATAAAAAACATTTATTTAGAAATCACAACTTCAAACTATTATATACAAACATTTATCACATTTATAAAAATTTGATCCATAATTCAGTCAAATATTAATTTCATAAAAAATCAAATTTTGTGTATTTAAAAGTTAGACATTCAGACATAATTTTTTAATTTATTTATTTAAAAATATATAATTTTTATTATGTTTGTATGAATGATATCTTCAAAATTAAAAGGGAAATTAAGACATAAAAATATTTTCATAAAAATTAAGATGTTTAAATATTTAATGTTTTTTTAGATAATTATAAACTTTAAAAAAAAATTAAGATAAATAGTGTTTTGTTTGTTAAATAGTTTTAATAAATACAAATTAAAATTTTTTAAGGTAATTGTAACGTAATCGGGCTTGGCCACTTGATGGTGTTGTTGGCAGTCAAAAACAATACAATACAATGTTCGGGGCCGCGTTATTTTTAAATCGAATTGCTGTTTTTTTTTTTTTTTTGGTTATTAATTTATTGATTGCTATAACTTTTTTTTATTTAAAAAGTTGTTTAATTTTAATTTTGAATTTAGTAAACAACAAGCTTTTTTTTATTTTTAAATCGCTGTTTTTAGAACTTTTTTTGCGATGTCTATTTAGCGATGTCTTTCCCTTAATTATTGCTTTCTACATAACAAAACAACTGTGTAGGGTTAGGGTTAAGTTTAGGGTTAGTTTTAGGGTTAGTTTAGGGATAGTTTTAGGGTTAGTTTAGGGTTAGTTTTAGGGTTAGTTTAAGGTTAGTTTAGGGTTAGTTTTAGGGTTAGTTTAGAGTTAGTTTTAGGGTTAGTTTTAGGGTTAGTTTAGGGTTAGTTTTAGGGTGAGTGTTCTGTTGTTTGTAATGCTAAAATAAAAAATATCAATATTGTAACCGTAGTCGGACAAAAGAAAGAAACTCAAACTTTTTTTAAACAACAACAAACACATATAAATGTCTTCTTTACTTATCAAACATGTTTATAATATGTGCTTTCTATGAAATTTACAAAAAATCGTGTATATTTTTATTGGACAGCAGAAATACTCGGCTTCTGTTTTTGGCAACTGCGGAAAAAGTTACGATCACCAGACATTTTATGAACTACATGGTATTTCATGTGAAAACGAGATTTCGCACGCGAACTCAGACGAATTCCTTTGACGTACTCTCGGAAACCTTTTACACATTACACCTTCTCTAAATAAGGGTATGGCCATTTGGAAAATTACTATAAAGTCAGGTTTCTTAAATTCATTACAAATACAAAGATTGTGTAACATATATTGTAAAAATTTGACTAAAAAAATATACACACATATATATCAAACTGTACATGAAAGATAACTGTGTGGATTCACAATAACTGTCACGAAGCAGAAATAGACCGTATTATTTCTGCGTTACGTCATCATCAACGGCCTTCTAATGGCTAAGACAAACATTAGATGTGTTCTATAGGCGTAATGAAGGCCTTGTAAACGACATTTGTTAGGTGTTTTGGCGAGACAGAACACCATCAAGTGGCCAAGCCCGATTAGGTTATAAGTACCTTTTTAAAAATATTATTCTTATACATTTTATCAATTGCATTTAAAAAAATTAGGAAAAGAATTAAGGATATTAGACCGAAGTAAGTAGTTCTCACAAAAAATAAAAAATTATAAATCACAATTTTTTTTATTAATTTTTAAGTAGCTCCATCTATGGATAAAAATTGTAATTAAAATTATGAATGTACAAAGTAGAAATCAAATAAAAATGCTCCCAGAGACAAATACTGCTGGAGTAGCATGAAATTCTCATTCATCCATACAGAAACCCTAAAAATCAGTAGATTTAAACATTTAGTATGTTAAGCTCTGCATTTATGTTCTCCGCTATAATATTTTAGTGTGATCTATGGCTAACGTTGATTGATAAATATAGTTATCTTTACACCTTCACACTAAATTCTGGTTATTGTTTTACAGTTATGGGCCAAAAAATAAAGAGTGAGCTATTATAATCATGGCACTTATTAATTGTAACTATGCTGAGATCATGGGATGGTATATTTTTGTTGAAAGTTTTCTGCCTGAAATTAAGTAAAATAAATATTTATGCGGCAAGTATCTAAATAATGAAAACTTATATACTTTAATAATGAAAATAGTATTGTTCAAAAATATAATTCTTAAATAATTCAATGACAATAATAATTTTTATAAATTTTATTATTTTTAATGGGATATAAAAACGTGCAAATATTTTATCCTTTTCATTTCCCTAAAATAAAATGAAAGAGATCAAATAGTCTTTTTAGTAAGTAACTTGTTTCAGGATAAAGATTTCTCACCAGTGTCTTATAGAGGGCTAATGATGCTGAAGGCAATACTCAACAAGCCTGATAAATGCTAGGTGGGAGAATTTGAAATTTTTTTAGTTATTTAACTAAGATCATCTACATAACTAAACTCATTACATTGAACCATTATTGATCCACTACACGATTAAAGTCTTTCCTAGTTCAATACATATTCTCTGGTATCTCTTTTCTATATTATGCCAGTCCACATCCTTATTTCATCCATCCACCTTCCGTGCGGCATCTTTCTAGGTCTTTTGCAATCTCTTGGAATCCAATTTATGATTTCAACTGTCTATCTATTATCATCTCTATTATCAATAAATTCAGCCAATTTTAGTCTCTTAATTCTTTTAATAATGCTACTAACATCTATTTGTTTTCTCATCTGTGTATTTCATTTTCAATCTCTTGTTACTCCTAACATGCATCTCTCCATAATTTACTGAGTGGTCTGAAGTCTCTGTATTGTTTTTTTGTTAAGGACAAATTTCACATTTCTAAGTAAGAAGTGGTAAAACACATTTACTAAAATCCATCCTTTTCAAACACATTGTCATGTATCCTTTTAAAAGCACATCAACCAAGTTTAAATCTATCATTAATTTCATCCATTATGTTTTCATCTGTACTAATAATCTGACAAAGGTATTTGTAGTTGTTACTTTTTTTGCTAACTCATTGTTATCTATCTTTTTTTTTTTGAGAAAATTCATTGAACATTACTTTAGATTCTTTAACATTTATCTTTAGTCCTACTTTTTTTATTTTCATCTAATAACTCCTGCGCCATTTCCCGAAAGTCTAAAGCATTATTTGCAAAAATAATTATATGATCTACAAAATCTAGATGCTTAAAAAATCTTTATTTACTTTTACTCCTCAGCTTCCCATTTTAATCCACAAAATATTTCTTGCAAAACTGTCGTAAAATTTTTAAAGCTATGGAGTCACCATTTCTTACACTCTTAATCAATATTAATCTTCCTAATATGATTATGTAATATAATTGTTGCTGCTGCATTTTTATGATTATTCTTCAGAATAAAACAATATCCTGGATCTTTAACTTTATGATCCAATACGTTAATTACTGAAGAAATGCTTATCTTTTCAAAATCTAAAAATCCAAAGCATTGGTCCTTTCTATAACTTCCCTCAATACTTGGATATGATCCACTGTGCTAAACCCACTCTAAATCCAGCTTGTTTTTTGGGGGTTGGTTAAAATCCAAAGTTTGCTATAGATGAATTGTAATTATCTTGGTAAACATTTTCCATAAAACTGATGAAAGACTGACAGATCTGTACTTTTTTTTTTCATATGTCATAGCATCGGCTGGGACACGAACCCACAACCGTCTGCAATCAACTACTTGCTTGCAAGGCAGCTGCAATGACCTCTCAGCTAACAACGCTTGACCAGATATGTACTTTTATATATCTTCTTTGTCACTTTTTAAAAATATTAGTATTAGTAGTGCATTTTTTCAATCATCTGGTATATCTTTATCATTTAGACATTTGGTATATAACTTTGACAAAAAATTTCTATTTCTTTACCTGTTTTTTTTAAATATCAATTATAATTCCATCATTACATTGATCTTTTTCCTTATTCATAGACTTAATTGCATTTCTCACTTTTTCATTTAAAATCCTGACAATTCCAAAGATATAATAGCTGAAGGAGGCATTTTTCCTTGTTTTTTATTGCTATATAATTCTTGATAGAACTCTTCTACTATACATTTCATAATATCATCTCTCTTTTTAGTAACAGTGCCATCTTTTGTTCTTATTTAAGAAATAAGTTTCCTACTAATCCCAAAAAGTTGTTTTACACTCTTCAGAATTTTATTCACTTCTATAGCTTTTTTGTATACAAATTCACAATTATACTTTCTTATATTGTTATGAACTCTTTTTTGCACCATTTTACAAAATTCTGAATATTTGTCCCTTAATGCATCATTTTTCTATATTTGCATATTCCTTCTTTTCTTCATAAATTGTCTTGACTCAATAGAAATTTTATTGGTCAATTGCTTGTCTTCTTTTATTAGCTATCTTTATTGTAGTTTTTGAAAGTTATCTTCCTATTGATTTAATTCAAATATGATTTATATTCAAAACCTATCAATATTCAAAAACGTTTTTCAAATTCATTGGAATGTTTCTGCTGATCAGGAATATCAGCTGTGATTATTGTTTTTCTTAATAATTTTTGCTTCTCTAATTTTGCTTTGACATATGTTTTACATCTCATTAGTCGATAATCACTTCCTGTGTTGAATTTATTAAGACTATTGCAATCTTGAAATATATAGTTTTTGTTAGTCAAAATATAATCCAATTTGCTGGACTTTCATTTGGATGCTTCTATATCTATTGTCTTGTAGAATTTTTTTGCAAAAAAATAAATCAATCATAATATAACGTTTTTTTTTCTGCTACTAAACTAAAATACATTATATTAAATCCTATACAATTAGTGCTATTCAGTCTTTTAAATATATATTATTTCCAATATTTGAAATAAATTATATTACAAATTTTACAATAATTAAATGAGATATTTATTTTATATAGCGCCATGTTTTTGAATTGTAATAAAGATTTGCCCATACTTAAATGTTTGGGTTGAAAGAATAGGAGGATTCATTCTATTCTTTCACAAAGACTTTATCTTGCATTGGAAAATGAGAGTATTCATTTGTTGTTAAGATCCACAAAGCGCATGTGCATTGGCTTAAAAAGCTGATTAAATATATAATTCCTCAAAACACAGATATTTTTAGTCATGCTTTATATTTGGTTACACACACACACACACACACGCACATATATATATATATATATAAACTACTATTTTGTTTTAGTAACAAATACCCTCATTATTATATTATCACCCTTCCCTATGCTAACACAAGTTGTTGAAACAGAGGCACAATTCTCCATACAGATGCACAACTCAGTGCAATTCAGAGTGGTACTACTCTATGGAGAATTTTGCCTCTGTTTCAACAGCTTGTGTAAACATAGAGAATGGTGATCATATGATGTTTAGTGGCACTTGCCAAATAGGATGATGGTGACTGTGATTATTAAAGAATCAAAGTCACCAAAATGTATAGATATTGAATTGAGTTCAGATCTACATGAGTATATGAGTGGATAAACTTGAATTGAAAACATTATGTTTTTATTTTGAATTCATAGCTTTATAGTTAATTAAATAAGTAAAAGATAGTTGCTATAGGTTTACATTAGATTCTAAGATCTAAGTGCAGTACTCCCAAGTCCAAGGCTCCTCAGTGATGAAAGCCACAACTTAGAAACTAGTCTGGGGATATTGGATGACTATATTCTATCTGCACAAATGTTCTTGCAACCATTGATTACTCTGGCTTGCACTGAGTGGCGCTACGGTATTGAGCGTTTTGCCTCTGTGTCAGCCTCATTACTATTGGTTTCCAGATTTTACTCTTCAAATCACACCCCCTTTTTTCAAGTTTTATTGTCTATTGATCTATTTCTCAATTATTAAGGTCTATTTCGTCTCTTAAACTCATCAATCAATTTCTTTCTCTATTTCTAATATTTTTTCCACTTTCTAGAGCAATGATGCCCAATCTGTGGGCCAAGGGTCACATGCGGTGCAGGATGGATATGAAAGTGGCCTAATGCAAAATGATCAACTTATTAAAAACATTACAATATTTTTTGTGGCAATATGTCACAAGATAATTAAAATAAATGTACATTATACATTGATTAAAATAAATGTATGCATGCACTTATATATAATATTAAATGTCCAACTAGTTTTAGGTTTCTATTTTTTACTTTGACCATTGTCAAAAATTGATTACTTTCACAAAAAAAAAAAAAATATACATATACAAATACATGTTTACAAAGAATTTCTAAACAAATCCTTTAGCACACCTTTTCCCTTTGAATCTTTTATTTTATTAACCATTTTTTTTTTTCAGTTTAACGACATTATTTATATTTGTATATATTTTAAATATATTATGATGCAACCATTTAGAAATTTTTTTTAAATATGTGTTGATATTATTAATCATTGATTAAGTGGAACATCTATTTTATTTTAGGCTGCCCATATATTTCTGCATTATGTTTTAATAGTACTTTTTTAATACATGTCTGCTATTATTTTATTAACCTTCCTATTTTTTTTTCCTTCTTCATAATTTGTATGAAACAATTCTCTTTCAACAAAATTTCCAGTTCTTTATTATATTCCTTCTTATTTAATATACCACTTTTTAATGTCTTATCATCTTTTAAAAATATTAAATCCTTATATAAATATAAAATCAAGTCATACATCATGTGACTTATTTAGCTTGTATTTACAAATGTAATATAAAGAGCATGTTAATAGCTTAAACAAGCTTATTTTATTTTTATTTTGTTTTGCTGATAAATGCAGCAAAGAATGCATTTAAAATCTGTATTTAGAGTTATCCCCATCCTCAAACCAGTTTTGAACTAGTGGCTCTTGTCATTAAGGAGCTAGGACATGCACACACCAAATCCAAAATACAAACTCAAGCCTGGCATTTAGTTAATACTTAACTATTAAGTAGAAAATCTGAACTTTTCAGACATCTATATGTCTTCAAATCCAACTCTCCAACTGAAATAGCCATATGGAACTGAACTAAATTCAGACACACCATATATGCTTTCCTTAGCAGTCTCTAATCATATTGTTCAATTTTCACAGAATATGTGTTTTATTAAAATTGATATCATGGTTAGTTAATTTAATGTGTGGATAAATGACTGATGAATTAGATTTTTCTCTAACTGCCAAAATGTGTTCTTCATTTCTTATGTTTATTCTATGATTGGTCTATTCAGTGTGTGAAAGTGAATAAACACTACATGAAATTTTATATGCATGAAATATTACAAAAGATTTTTATCTTTAGAGTGTGGAAATACTTCATTAATTTTTTGAATGTAATATAAACTGTGGATATTATTTTTCTTTAAAACATTATGAGTTTTATATATTACTGCCTCTATATATGGCATAACTCATTAGCCATTTATTCACACATAAAATTAACTAACTATGACATCAATTTTAATAAACCACACATGCTGGCAAAAATTGAACAATATGACTAGAGGTTATTAAGGGAAGCTACATGCATTTTTAAAATGTCCAATAGCATAAATGAGAAGTGTGAATTAGAGAAAATTAACAATATTTGGAAAAAACTATTGGAAGATAAAATATTTTTTAAAACTTCTCAATCAATAAAATTTAAGAATGAGGAGAAAATAACAAAAGAAAAAAATAATGCTTTTAAATCTCATCACACACATTCTTATGATTTGAGAAAGTCGAAGCTCTGAGGAAAGTACTTGTTATTGTACTGAAATGTCAGCTATTTAGCTATTAGATTTTCTACACAAACTTCTGAAAATAATACTATATATATATATTGTGATGATCGCACATACTGCGATCACCCATATATATATATATATATTTAATATTAAGTAATATTAAATATTATAGTTTTTTTTTTTGAAATATACAAATAAGTAAAGAATTAAAACCAATGAAGAAAGGAATGCCTTAATTACTATAAGGAGATAAAGAGAGAAAACGAAATCGAACAAGATTCTTATCTTTTACCTTCCAAAGTTCAGATTTTGAGAAAAAAACAAAAATATTAAAGTTAGAAAATATGAGAGTCAGACGTTTAGTTTAAGATTTAAAAATGCTGAAAGGCAATATAAATAAAATGGGAACTCAAATGATTTTAAAAGATAACAATTGGGGAGTTTTAACTAAAATTATAAGAAAATTAGAATAAGATAAAAGATAAAGATCTGTTCTCCAAAGTACACATTTGACGAAATGAGATACATATGTGAATGTATGTATAAAGAGGGAAAAGGTTTACTGCATGTTAAAATGAGAATAATTTTAGTAAAAAAAAAATATAAATGAATGTAAAACACTATGTTATAAAATAGTATGAAATTAAAAGAAATTGTGTATAAGTTATAGAAAACATTTTAAAGTTAGAGGTGTGAAAAAAAAACCTACCAACAAAAGATCAAGATAAGCAAAGAATTTGAAATAAAAATGAAAAATTAATTAAAGTCAATTCACATGGAGACTTTGGTGAGGGCACTAGTTTTTTTTATAGAAGAAGTAGAGATAAAAACTTAGTGGGAAGCAGACATTAAAAGGAAATAAAAAGGAAAACTGAGTAAAGGACATTTTCATAGAATACTGACAAACTGAATGAATATGAAACTAATCTGTGTGGTTAAGGGCCATCATGGTCGCTGGTCAATTCAAACCCACTATGCTCATATGGTCACCTTGTCATGAAACAACTGCCAGTGTAGCACCTGTCTGATGATCAGCCTGCCATGCCATTAACACCCTAGTACTGTGGAGTCACTACATGTAGAAGAAGAGATACCATAAACAAAAACCAAAGACGAATAACGGCCATCTCTACTAAAGAAGTGGAGGAATTCCACGTGATGGTTGGCAGGACAATAGTTAACATCAAAGAAGAAAAAAACCTACGTAAAGTAAATCACAGATCAATATATAACACGTGTGCACATACCCTTCACATTAAAAGCAATATCAATTCCAAATATGTAATGAGATAAACATTAAGTAGACTCTTTAATAATACTTGGAATGAACGAATATAAATGGATACTTTATTTCAATAGATTAAAGACATTTATAGAATTTAACACATATATCTAATTGTAGTATTACATTTAAATGAGTTTATTGTAAGTTAACTATTTTATGTAATTTTTTTGTTGTTTTATTATTATAGTAAATGTTTCATTAATTATTTTATCTGTATCATCTTGTTTCTTTGCCATTCCTATAGTTTAACATACCCGAAGGGTTTAGTTATAATTATTACTCTATTTGAGTACTAAGTAACACGTGAGGGGATAGTTGTACAGTATTACTAATCCTATTAAATTTATAATTTATCCAAGTGCTTTCATTCTTTAATAATTACAGCAGTCGAGAGATGTCTGGTTGGGAAAATAACCTTGTGGCCATATTCATATGGTTACAGGGTTGATCAGGTATGGATATAAAATTGGTTATATCTATATGTTCTCTTTGCTTGCAGTAATGGAAGGTAGATGATTTGAATGTAAGTCTCTTCTCTCAATTCGTATTCCATTACAATATATATATAAATTCAGTTAAAGCTGATGAGGATTACCACATAATCGAAAGTGCTACAAAAGAATTTAGACGATATATATATATATATATTGCAGCACTTGGAGTTGCCCAGGACTCCATTTTTTGAGTTAGCTATGCAAGATAAGGTTCAATAAAAATTTTCCTCATAGTTTATATATATATTTTTTCTTTGATAAACAAAATTTTTAGCCAAGACTAGGTTCAAACCCATATTTATAGGGATTGCATACGTTTGACTTGGTAGGCAATCTGAAAATTTATCATTAAGATATTTCTAACCAAAAGATTATTTTATTTTAATTTATGGGTCAAGTTAATATTAAAAATATATTTTAGAAAAGCAAGATTTATACATTAGTTAATAAGTTGACTGAGAAGGAAGGCTGTGTGACTTTTAAAACTATGGTAGATAGTGATAATGAATGGTCAGAATTTTATACTAATAAGTTAGAAATAAATAGTTCATAAGATTAAATTATAAAATAAAAAAATAGTTCTAATAATTAAAGATTAAAATATTAAATCGGGTTAATTAAAAAATTGTATGCATGCGATGCATGTGTATATTTAATCTAATTGTGGATTTTAATTGTAAAATTCGCAATTAATAATCATTCCTTGTCATGTTGTAAGGAACTCTTTAAATAAGAAATTAAGTCATTTTAATGAGTTTATTATTCACGGCCAAGTTTGAGTTCAAAGCCTGGATTTAGAATTGGGCTGCTATATATATTTTTATTGCTATTATAATGGAAAAAGTAAAGAGAGAGAGCGAGCTTTATGTTATTGATTTTAAAGAGAGAGCTGTCTGTCTTTTGTTTTACCATGCGTGTTGTATTACAAAGTAAATTATCAGAGCCATTTAAATGATATAAATTTCACCAAGGAATTTAAATGTACAATTAACGGGTTATAGTCTGTTGAGTGTAAAATTGATTGATAATTATATCTGCTGAATATAAAAATTAATTGGTAATCATCTGTTAGAATGCAGACATGAATTTGGCTTGGTTTTTCTAAAAGAGCAAAAGGTTAAAATTAACCAGAGGAAAAGGGAACAAGAGTCAATTAATTAAAAAAATAGAATGACCAGAATAAGCGTCAATACAATTTTATAGTAGAGGGAAGCAGGAGAGTAAAGAAAAAGCAGACTATATAAAATCTCTGTTTTTAGCAGAAGGTGGCTAGTCTATTTGAAACTTTCTGTTTGCAAGTTTTTCTTTTATTGATGTTATAGAGAAACTTTGCGATAAAAGTTGAAAGAAATAATTTTTCGTTTGGAAAAAAGAAATAGTTTATTATTACTCTTTTGTCTCTTGAAAACAACTTTGCTAAATTTAACATTGTATTAAAAAAGTCAATGTTTATCGAATAAATTTTAAGTGGGCACACACATTTACTCTCTGGAAGTTTGTCAACGGTCATGATTGGATTAGCAAATGGTAAAATTTAAAACCCAGAAGTTTGATATCATATATAAAAGCGTTCAATTTGAATACAAAAATGAATTTAAAGAGTGAAAAAGACATTCAGAAATGGACTTATATCTTGGAAAATTTAAATGATGGCTGTTTAACTGTAATCTACATAAAACTAAAAATGAGAAACTCATTTCAGCGGTATAAAAATCATATATTTGATGGCATAGGAATCAAATCCCATCACAAGAACTTTTTGCTACATAGACTCATGCACTCATACAAACAAATTAAGAAGGAAAAGAAAAAAGAAAAATGGAAACCAGGAACTTGACGGACACTTCCAAGGAACTCTATATAAGTATAATTTTTTTTATTCACTATTTATGTACGACATTTAATTTACAAACATTTTTTTTTAAAAAAAGAATTTCTTTCTTTATGTTTATCATGTATATCCATTTTGAAATTAATTCATGTTATAATTATAATTGTGTTATTTTGGGGGTAGAAATATTGATATCAGATGATTTTGTATGTGTTTATTTTAAATGCTTTTGCTATCATTGTCATTTTGGGGGTAGGTGAAATTGATATCATGTCATTCTGATGTGCCTTATATAAAATGCTTTATAAACATTTTTAAAAAAAAAAAAAAAAACGAGAGATATCATTATTAAGAGAAATGTTTTGAATGAATCGTATCAGAAGTTGTTGTCAAATGCTTAGACTTATAAAATTGCATGACTATTGAGCTAAAACATCATCATTTTTTTATAAAAGTGCATGGAAATAGTTTTAAAATTTTAATACGCATTTCTTATTATGTCTTATTATTGTTATTATAAATTTAAGGCCAGATACAAGCTGATTAATGCATGGAAAATTTATTGGCTCATATTCCAGTGCACTAATTTGTCAGAATATTAAAGATATAAAAATTTTACTTGTAGAAGTTGATGCTTTGACTGTATGTAATGTGGATAGACAGAAGTCTCCACCAAGCCAGTGAAGTCTAGCTCACTAAGATATTTATGCTATATTCATAAAGTATTTGAACACAGTGGAAGAGTTTTCCCCACTTGATTATTCTCTACACTGTAAGAAGGTTTCTGTATTGATGGCCAGAGGCAATAGGCACACCTAAGTCTTTTTATATGACTAGCGATAAAAATCCTAGCATATTTCAACCTTAGTGAAAAGGTTTTCTCTTATTCGAGTCACTGCCTGCCTCATGTTAATGTTTGATATTCCTTACAGTTGTATGAAAGATAGCTATGATAAGCATTATTTATAAAGGTCAAATACAAGGTCGTAAACTCAATTTGATGTCAGGATGAATGCAGATAATGTATGTGCGATTGGTGTACTTGAATATTGTTTTGTTGATCTAGTTTAATGTATCAATTTGAGCCAAAAGTGATAAAGTTAATAAATGTGAAATTAAGGGTTAAATAAAACCTAAAAATGTTTAAGTGTAAGCAATGCATATATGAAATTATCTAATAAATATTTCCACAGCCAGCTGAGAACTTTGCTGGAAAGGTAATTTTATTAAAATATTATTATGTCATAAGAACATGAGTATAGAGTGTGTGAACTATGAGCATGATTGATCTAGATGCCGATTTATTTGCATTGACTTAATCCCACCATTCATAAGGTATCTCTATTGTAATGATTAGGGCAAAAGGATGTTCGATCAGAATGATAGGATAAGATTAAGAAATTTGCGAAGAAATGTTAATTCATAATAGTTAAATAAAATTATAAAATTCAATTAGGGGAAGAATTAGCTCTAAAACAAATCAGTAATTTAAAAAGCATTAAATATGGGAAGAAATTTGGTATTCGCTGTATCTAAGATAAAATGAAAGCATAAATATAATATATATGTGAAGGTAAATATTATTATTTTTTACTCCATGGTAATCGTGATTCCCTGATAATTAGGAAATTAATATTGATGTTTTAAACCTATTGATATTATCCATTCATTTAGGGATAGTTAGGTGTTTAAATTTTTTTATATATCATAATACAGTTGTAAAACAGGGGAAATCCATGCAAGTCATGAAGTATATATATATGTTTCTGTATTAAATTGTAGTCTGTCAATAAAATTTGTTATTTGTTTTAAATAAAATTTGCGTATGTCTCAATGTTTTTGCGGTTTATTATTATCTAGACATCTCAATCCAATCATATGTCAATATATTATTATTAATATTTGAATCTTCATTTTCGTAAATAAATATGCTGTAAAATTATTTAAAATGGTTAATTCCCGATACTTAAAATTACCAAATATTTTAATATAGTTGAAATATAAATTATGAATAGGGAAGGTTATTGAGTGATAGTGAATGCAGGCGGTGGGCATAAAATCCTTTCCCCATCCGTTGTATTCAAACACCTCTCTAGACACACTTCTTTGTAATTTTGTTATAATTGTGAATATATTTATAATGTATTTCTAAAAAATTTAATAAGCTTAAATTATTCCGATGTTTAATGTAAATAAATATTAAACTGCATTAAAGACAGCCCAAGATCACCTTGGAGGTGATCATGAGAGAAGTATTTATCACCAATAATCTGTTGCAGCTTATTCGATTTCCACACCTAATTGTTCGAAAAACCCTGAGAAGAGATTATAATGGGAGTAATGAGCTAGCAGAATGTAAAATTTAATGGTAAAATAGATAATAGTGTAATAGACGTATGGATGCGAAGCTGATGGAGGAGTGGATCAGGAAGGTGGAGATGGATATAGATAGCTTTAATGATGGTGAATGGGCAGCATGCTGAGAATAACCAAGAATTTCTAGGAATATTAATATTATTAATTTTAATGCATTCTCAGTGCACTCTGAATTGATTGATTATTTATTAACCCCTTCATTAAATATTATTACTGAAAATTATTGAAGTGAGATTTAACCTTTATATTTTATTAAAGTTGCAATTTAATACCCTGGCAATTAAAATTATAGATGTTCTGTACCACCATCATCATCCCAGTAGGCTTTAGAAATAGTGTTAGCTGGGAATGATGAAGCATCCACCGATCCATCCTTTAAATGTTACAATTGGCATGCAATTTAGTCTGCAAGTGTTTAAAAGCCATATAGATTTAAATATAGTACAATTAATCTATAACATGGATGTGCGACTATTTGGATAAAAATTCCCATTTGTTAGAATAAAGTTGTAATTAGCTTAAACGGTCCAATAATATATGTGATATTTGTAAACTCTCCAATTGCAACTTTAATAAAATATAAAGGTTAAATCTCACTTCAATAATTTTCAGTAATAATATTTAATGAATGGGTTAATAAATAATCAATCGATTCAGAGAGCACTGAGAATGCAATAAAATTAATAATATTAATATTCCTAGAAATTCTTGGTTATTCTCAGCACACTCTCCATTCACCATAATTAAAGCTACAATTAAAATTTTATTCTAATTACAAAGTTCTATATCCATCTCCACCTTCCTGATCCACTCCTCCATCAACTTCACACCCATGCATCTATTACACTATTATCTATTTTACCATTAAATTTTACATTCTGCTAGCTCATTTCTCCCATTATAATCTCTTCTCAGGGTTTTTAGAACAATTAGGTGTGGAAATCGAATAAGCTGCGATAGATTATTGGTGATAAACACTCCTCTCATGATCAACTCCAAGGTGATCTTGGGTTGTCTTTAATGCATTTTAATATCTATTTACATTAAAGCTCGGAATAATTTAAGCTTATTAAATCTTTTATATACACATCATAAACATAGTCACAATTATAAAAAAATTATAAAGAAGTGTGTCTAGAGAGAGGTGTTTGAATACAACAGATGGAGAAAGGATTTTATGTCCACCCCCTGCATCCTCTATCATTCAATAACTATCGCTATTTATAATTTATATTTCAACTATATTAAATTATTTGGTAATTTTAAGTATCAGGAATTAACCATTTTAAATAATTTTACAGCATATTTATTTACGAAAATGAAGATTCAAATATTAACCCTTTTCCCACTTCTTACGAGACCTCTCGTCAACAGCTGACGTCACTCTAATTTCGTTATTTTTAATGCTAGGATATTCGTTTGACAGTTATTGATTAGGTTTTTAAAAGTTCTGTAAGATTGTGCCCTTTTCTGAATTATTTTACAAGTAAAAAATCAATAAAAACACATTTAAAGCTAAACAAAGAAAAAAGCTTGTCAGTGATTGGCTGTCAGCTAGCTCTCAGCCAAGAAAGACATTCTGATTGGCTGGAAAGAACAAAGAAACCGCCTGATCAAAGAAAATAAAGAAAAACGCTGAGATTTTCATTTCGAATGTAATTTAAGTATTAAAAAAATATAATTTGAGAAATTAAAATAATTTTTTAATAAAATATACTAAAAAAACAAAATTATTTTCGGAAAATATTGAAGATTTTAGTAAAAATATTTAAGATTTAGCAAAAAGAAATCTTTACTTTTCCATAACGTAAAATTGAAAAAAAGCATTTACGTCAGCATTTTTTTGTTTATACGTTCGCTTTTAAATTTGCTGAAATTGAATATTTTATAATAAATAAATAGCAATTTATTTTTGAAAGAACTTTCATTCACTTTCATAACCTGAAAAATTAGTAATATACTTTTTATAAATGTATCTGAGTTGAATTTAATATTATAGGCGAATATGTTTTAACAATAGGCTTTGTCTTCAGTTTGTGAGTTGGCCAATTAAAAGATTTGATTTTTACCTCATACAACCAATAATATAATTAGCGGTTTTAATAATAATATATTGAAGTATGATTGGTTTGAGATGTCTAGATAATAATAACTCACAAAACATTGAGTCATACGCAAATTTTATTTAAAACAAATAACAAATTTTATTGACAGACTACAATTTAATACAGAAACATATATATATACTTGATGACTCGCATGGATTTCCCATGTTTTACAACCGTATTATGATATATAAAAAAATTTAAACACCTAACTATCCCTAAATCAATGGATAATATCAATAGGTTTAAAACATCAATATTAATTTCCTAATTATCAGGGAATCACGATTACCATGGAGTAAAAAATAATAATATTTACCTTCACATATATATTATATTTACGCTTTCATTTTATCTTAGATACAGCGAATACCAAATTTCTCCCCATATTTAATGCTTTTTAAATTACTGATTTGTTTTAGAGCTAATTCTTCCCCTAATTGAATTTTATAATTTTATTTAACTATTATGAATTAACATTTCTTCGCAAATTTCTTAATCTTATCCTATCATTCTGATCGAACATCCTTTTACCCTAATCATTACAATAGAGATACCTTATGAATGGTGGGATTAAGTCAATGCAAATAAATCGGCATCTAGATCAATCATTCTCATAGTTTACACACTCTATACTCATGTTCTTATGACATAATAATATTTTAATAAAATTACCTTTCCAGCAAAGTTCTCAGCTGGCTGTGGAAATATTTATTAGATAATTTCATATATGCATTGCTTACACTTAAACATTTTTAGGTTTTATTTAACCCTTAATTTCACATTTATTAACTTTATTACTTTTGGCTCGAATTGATACATTAAACTAGATCAACAAAACAATATTCAAGTACACCAATCGCATCGCATATACATTATCCGCATTCATCCTGACATCAAATTGAGTTTGTGATCTTGTATTCGACATTTATAAATAATGCTTATAATAGCAATCTTTCATACAACCATAAGGAATATCAAACATTAACATGAGGCAGGCAGTGACCCAAATAAGAGAAAACCTTTTCACTAAGGTTGAGATATGCTAGGATTTTTATCGCTAGTCAAATAAAAAGACTTAGGTTTACCTATTGCCTCTGGCCATCAATACAGAAACCTTCTTACGTGTAGAGAATAATCAAGTGGGAAAACTCTTCCACTGTGTTCAAATACTTTATGAATATAGCATAAATATCTTAGTGAGCTAGACTTCACTGGCTTGGTGGAGACTTCTGTCTATCCACATTACATACAAGTCGAAACATCAACTTCTACAAGTAAAACTTTCATATGTTTAATATTCCGGCGAATTAGTGCACTGGAATATGAGCCAATAAATTTTCCAAGCATTAATCAGCTTAAATTTATGATAATAATAATAAGACATAATAAGAAATGCGTATTAAAATTTTAAAACTATTTCCATGCACTTTTATAAGAAAATGATGATGTTTTAGCTCAATAGTCATGCAATTTTATAAGTCTAAGCATTTGACAATAACTTGTGATATGATTCATTCAAAACATTTCCCTTAATAATGATATATCTTGTTTTTTTTTTAAATGTTTGTCAAGCATTTTATATAAGGCACATCGGAATGACATGATATCAATTTCACTTACCCCCAAAAGCATTTAAAATAAGCACATAAAAAAATCATCTGATATCAATATTTCTACCCTCAAAATAACACAATTATAATTATAACATGAATTAATTTTAAAATGGATATACATGATAAACATAAAGAAAGTAATTCTTTTTTTTTAAATGTTTGTAAATTAAATGTCTTACATAAATAGCGAATAAAAAATATACTTATATAGAGTTCTTTGGAAGTGTCCATTAAGTTCCTGGTTTCCATTTTTCCCTTTTCATTTCCTCCTTAATTTGTTTATATGAGTTCATGAGTCTATGTAGCAAAAAGTTCTTGTGATGGGGTTTGATTCCTATGCCATCAGATATACGATTTTTATACTGCTGAAATGAGTTTCTCATTTTTACTTTTATGTAGATTACAGTTAAACAGCCATCGTTTAAATTTTCCAAGATATAAGTCCATTTCTGATTGTCTTTTTCCCTCTTTTAAATTCATTTTTATATTCAAATTGAACACTTTTATATATGGTATCAAACTTCTGGGTTTTAAATTTTACCATTTGCTAATCCAATCATGATCGTTGACTAACTTCCAGAAAGTAAATGTGTGTGCCCAGTTAAAATTTATTCAATAAACATTGTCTTTTCTTAATGCAATGTTAAATTTAGCAAAGTTGTTTTCAAGAGACAAAAGAGTAATAATAAACGATTTCTTTTTTCCAAAAGAAAATTATTTCTTTCAACTTTTATCGCAAAGTTTCTCTATAACATCAATAAAAGAAAACTTGCAAACAGAAAGTTTCAAATAGACTAGCCACCTTCTGCTAAAAACAGAGATTTTATATAGTCTGCTTTTTCTTTACTCTCCTGCTTCCCTCTACTATAAAATTGTATTGACCCTTATTCTGGTCATTCTTTTTTTTTAATTAATTGACTCTTGTTCCCTTTTCCTCTGGTTAATTTTAACCTTTTGCTCTTTTAGAAAAACCAAGCCAAATTCATGTCTGCATTCTAACAGATGATTACCAATTAATTTTTACATTCAACAGATATAATTATCAATCAATTTTACACTCAACAGACTATAACCAGTTAATTGTACATTTAAATTCCTTGGTGAAATTTATATCATTTAAATGGCTCTGATAATTTACTTTGTAATACAACACGCATGGCAAAACAAACGACAGACAGCTCTCTCTTTAAAATCAATAACATAAAGCTCGCTTCTCCCCTCTTTTTACTTTTTCCATTATAATAGCAATAAATATATATATATATAGCAGCCCAATTCTAAATCCAGGCTTTGAACTCAAACTTGGCCATGAATAATAAACTCATTAAAATGATTTAATTTCTTATTTAAAGATTTCCTTACAACATGACAAGGAATGATTATTAATTGCGTAATTTTACAATTAAAATCCACAATTAGATTAAATATACACATGTATCGCATGTATACAATTCTTTAATTAACCCGATTTAATATTTTAATCTTTAATTATTAGAACTATTTTTTATTTTATAATTTAATCTTATGAACTATTTATTTCTAACTTATTAGTATAAAATTCTGATCATTTATTATCACTATCTACCATAGTTTTAAAAGTCACACATCCCTCCTTCTTCACAGTCAACTTATTAACTAATGTATAAATCTTGCTTTTCTAAAAATATATTTTTAATACTAACTTGACCTGTAAATTAAAATAAAATAATCTTTTGGTTAGAAATATTTTAATGATAAATTTTCAGATTGCCTACCAAGTCAAACGTATGCAATCCCTATAAATATGGGTTTGAACCTAGTCTTGGCTAAAATTTTTGTTTATCAAAGAAAAATATATATATAAATTATGAGGAAAATTTTTATTGAACCTTATCTTGCATAGCTAACTCTAAAAATGGAGACCTGGACAAATCCAATGGCTACAATATATATAATGGTTGTCTCAACCTCACAAACCTATCTGCCATTCTAAGGTGCCACTAAGCTATTTGAACCTAGAAAATTTATAAAGGTAGCAGATACATACAGGTGAGGTTCAAGTTTTATCTAGTCAAAAGCCTCAGTCACTAGTTCATGGAGAAGCTGAGCTTAAATTATCACAATGTATATTTAAAATTTCTAATTCTTGATTTTAAAACATTATTAATAAAATATATACAGTAAGTTACTACCAAAATTGGCTGCAGAAAGGAGTTTGCTATTAACTGAAAGGAGACCCTTTGATTCCTCTTGGAGGCCTTAAAGGACCTGAGCAGGGCAAATTCCTAATGTCCACTCCATATGTTCTTGTCATTGCAGCTGTTATTACTATGTGTTTATTCATATAGTATACGAACATGGATGGGCTGCTCACCAACACACATTAGCCAGCATGGTGAGTTTATTGGCTTTTTACCTCTGAGTTTAAGATCAAGAAACACCATGGTCTGTCTTCTCAGTGCCTGATAGGGCAGAATGAATGTTTGTGTAAATGATAAATATTTTTCCAATACACATATACAATTATGACAGACAAAAATAAAGCATGGCCCTTATTCCCAGGAGGTTGTAAAGTCACCAACCAAGGCAGCGGTTGGTGGCCGAAGGCGGAGGGTGCTAAGAATCCCCTGATTGTGGACCCAGGCTGCCATTTGATGACGACTTTTTATTTAGGTACTTACAACTGCAGATCACTTTCAAGTGAAGGAAGATTGCAAGAATTAGAAGAAGAACTCTCTTATATTAAATGGGATATTATTGGACTTTGTGAAGTTAGAAGAAAAGGTGAAGAGACAATTGATTTAAAAAGTGGACATATACTCTATTATAAAGGCACAAATATTGGAAATACAAGTGGAGTAGGATTCATTATAAATAAAAAGTGGAAGAACAATATTGTGGAGATTGATGGTGTATCAGACAGAGTGGCAAGATTAGTTATACAACTTAATAGCAGATACCAAATGCAGATAATTCAGGTTTATGCCCCAACAAGTTCTCATAGTGATGAAGTAGTAGAAGATTTTTATATGGATGTACAAAAGGCTTTTGATCAGAGTAAACAACATTTTAAAATTGTTATGGGAGACTTTAATGCTAGAATTGGTAAACAAATGAAAGATGAAAGTGCTGTAGGTAATTTTGGTTATGGTAATAGAAATGAGAGAGGACATAGACTTGTGGAGTTTGCAGAAAAAGAAAAACTTTATATTATGAATTATGAATTCTTTTTTTGAGAAAAATGCTAAAAGAAATGGACATGGAAGCATCCAAATGAAGGTACAGCAGAATTGGATTATATTTTGACTAACAGGAAATACATATTTCAAGATTGTAATGTTCTTAATAAATTTAACACAGGAAGTGATCATCGATTAGTAAGATGTAAGATACGTGTTAATGTAAAACTAGAGAGACAAAAATTATTAAGAAAAACAATATTTACAGTTGATATTCCTAATCTTCAGAAACATTCTAATGAATTTAAATTAGAACTTACAAATCGGTTTCAAGTATTAGTAGATTTTGAACATGATTCAGATTTGAATGAAATTAATATGAAAATAACTGATACACTTTTAAAAACTGCAACAAAGATAGCTGGTAGAAAAAAGCAGCAATTGACCAATAAAATTTCTACTGAGACTAGAGAATTTATGAAGAAAAGAAGAAATATGAAGATATACAAAAATGATGCATTAAAAAGAATTGAATATCTCGAATTTTGTAAAATGGTGTGGAAAAGAGTTGAAAATGATATAAGAAAGTATAACTGTGAACTAGCAAGAAAAGCTGTAGAAGAAAATAAAAGTCTTAAGAATGTAAAACAACATTTTGGTATTGGTAGGAAATTTATATCTGCAATAAGAAAAAAAAGGAATTATTACTAAAAAGAGAGATGACATCATGAAATTGGTAGAAGATTTTTATCAAGAATTATATAGTAATAAAGAACAAGTACCTCCTATATCTATTACATCTTCCGAATTGCCCAGAATTTTAAATGAAGAAGTGAGAAATGCAATTAAATGTATGAAGAAAGGAAAGGCTCCAGGTAATGATGGAATTATAATTGATATATTAAAAGAAGCAGGTGAAGAAACTGAAAAAATTTTAGCAAAGTTATATACCAAATGTCTAAATGATAAAGATGTACCAGATGATTGGAAGAATGCAGTAATAATATTAATATTTAAAAAAGGTGATAAAGAAGATATTAGAAATTACAGACCTATCAGCCTTTTATCAGTTTTATATAAAAATTTTACCAAGATAATTACAACTCGTCTACAGAGAACATTGGATTTCCACCAACCAAGAGAACAAGCTGGATTTAAAAGTGGTTTTAGTACAGTAGATCATATTCAGGTATTGAGAGAAGTTATAGAAAGGACAAATGAATATGAGTTGTCATTATGTTTTGGATTTGTAGATTATGAAAAGGCATTTGATTCTATAAACATTTCTTCAGTGATTAAAGCATTGGATCATCAAGGTATAGATCCAGGATATTGTCATATTTTAAAGAATATTTATAAAAATGCAACAGCAACAATTAGATTACATAATGATACTGGGAAAGTCAACATTGAGAAAGGTGTAAGACAAGGTGACTCCATATCTCCAAAACTTTTTACAGCAGTGCTGCAAGAAGTATTTTGTGGATTAAAATGGGAAACTAAAGGAGTGAAAGTAAATGGAGATTATTTAAGTCATTTAGATTTCGCAGATGATGTAGTTGTTTTTGCAAATAATGCTTCAGAGCTGCAGGAAATGTTGCAGGAGTTATCAGATGAAAGTAGGAAAGTAGGACTAAAGATAAATGTTAAAAAGACTAAAGTAATGTTTAATCGATTTGCTCAAAATATGAAAATAAAGATTGATTATGATGAATTAGAAGAAGTTAACAGTTACAAATACCTTGGTCAGATTATTAATACAGATGGAAACATAATGGAGGAAATTAATCATAGAATTAAACTTGTTTGGAGTGCTTTTGGTAGAAATAACTTGATACTAAAAGGAAATATGCCTATGTGTTTGAAAAGAAAGGTTTTTAACAAATGTGTTTTACCAGTTCTTACTTATGGATCTGAGACTTGGACACTCAATAGAAGAGCAATACAGAGACTTCAGACCACTCAAAGAAGTATGGAGAGATGTATGTTGGGAGTAACAAGAAGAGATCGAAAACGCAATGTATGGGTAAGAGAACAAACAGGTGTTACTGACCTCATTGAAAAAATTAAAAGATTGAAGTGGAGTTGGGCTGGACATATTGCTAGAAGAGATGATAATAGATGGACAATTGAAATTTTAAACTGGATTCCAAGAGATTGTAAAAGACCCAGAAAGAGACCACATGTGAGATGGATGGATGAAATAAGAAAGTGTGCAGGGGTGATATGGAGAAGAGAAGCTAAAGATCGAAGAAGATGGATTAAACTTGGAGAGACCTTCATCCTGCAGTGGATTGATAATGGTTGATAATAATGATGATGACTACCAAAATTAATTCAACTAAACATTTTCTTTTATTACACACTCACGCATTAAAAAAAAAATTCTGGAAACTAAATTAGCAACTGAATAAATATAATTTACATTATATGCACAGGTGGGTACATTCAATAGATTTAACACAATTTTAAATATTTTGCTAAGCGTAAATATGCTACATAGAATAAGCATTTAACTAACCCAACTCCTTTTAGCTCTATGCTAACAGTGCGCATCCAAACCAATGTTAGCTTACTAATATACCAATGTGATCAATGCAAAATAAGAATGTTAGCATACACAATCATGCTGACAGGAATTTACATCTGTCACAGGATATCATTAGAGAAATAATAGACCGTCCATTGGAAGAAATGAGCATTTTTCCCATGATTATTAATAAATTTCACCAATAGACAGGAATGATCCACTGCCCAATTGGTGATACCAAGATTAAATATTTGAAGTATATATAAAAGAGATGCTCTATAAATGGGGACACCAGCCTTTGCCAGATTACTGTCCCAGAGTGTAAAAAATCAATAACATAGGAAATATGTCTGCAACCATTAACAATGTGATTGTTTCCATTTTGGGTCATGCTTCAGGTGGGTATTATGCCTGTATGCTAATGTGGCACAAGAAAATGAGAGTCCAAGTGTCTCCCCAGATATTGGCACAAAACACCCATACATCCCTCCATCAGCACCGATTCAACTATGAAACAATTAGCCCAAAATTAACAAACCTAAACTAACAATCTTACGAATCTATGCAGCCATTTATGCACATTTTAAAATTATTAATTTTAATGAAATGAATGAGAATGGAAATAGTAGCAAATATATATATAAATAAATATAATAAATAATTTAAATTTTACTTAATCAAATAAGAGATTGCTTTTAAAAGTTAAGTGACACTTAAAATTAATACTTGAAAAGTTTGTATTAATTAAAGTTTATATTTTATTTTAAAAAAGTTCATACTTTTCATTGCTGTGGGTTTATTGAAGTCTGTCTTTGTGGTCATTGATACATCATATAACTCAGTTCACAGTTCTTTCCATCCCATATTAATATTGTCCTAGGTAGAGATGAATCCATTGCTAGCCATTTTCTTGGAACCATTACTCTGGAGGCCATCTTAGCTAGTGAAATATGGGAAACATAATTTATTGCATAACCCCTATATTTTGAGATCTACAATGTACATGAAATATGTTTAAATAAAGCATAATCAGCAAAGAGACTTCCAAAAAAACTTAAAGATTTTCTTTTTATATCATTTTGAATTCTTATTATTAAATTCCAGGATCGATCTTGCCTGGCTTGGTGCTGTTCTTATTGGTGATGATGATTTTTTTTCTGTGGACCATGTGTTCATTTGCATCATTATTGTCTAGCTTGCATTTTCCATATGTCATAGCATTGGAGGGAAGCAAACCCGCAACAACTGTCTGCAACCAATTGCTTGCTTGTAAGGCGGCTGTGCAGACCTCTTGTCTAACAATGCGCTTTAGAGCAGGAATTCAAAATTTTATCACTAGTATTTTTTAATTGATCTCTTATCTGACTTACAATCAGTTAAATGCCCAAAAGCATGTTTGCTATTATGTCATTGTAGAAAATCATTCCCATTCTACTAAGATTAAAATAACTTTAAATAGAAAATAATTAACAGCTTTTATTATTTTTACATTAAAATCAAATTTTTGTTTTAGATTTTAAACTTTTAACTTTGAATACTTGATCGGTTAGTTTACCATCTGTCACATTATATATATATATATATATATTGTTTTAAATCAAACTTTTATTAATTTTTTATATTTCTATCTGAGGGCAATTTTATTTATCGATCTTTTCCATTTTTATTTGAAAGTGATGTAATGACATATATGTATACTGTTACAATATATACATATATACATACATCTATATATATATTGTGCCAGGCACGTTTGATGTGGCCAAGCACAAGATAAGGTCAGATAAATTAATGGTCGAAAATACGTAAAAAGCCATTAAATGGGGGGTGGGTATACTATTTGTATAATTAAAATTTGTTTTAAATTAGAGAGAGAGAGCTGTGACGATATTATAAACTCACACACACATATGATTAAATTCAATGTTTAAAGGCTTAGAAATATGTATTGGCAATTTTGATTTTTGTTTTTTTTTATTTTTTTTAAAAGAAAAAGATAACTCCAAAATGTATTTATAATTTTAAATGTTTTTGTTTGTTGAAGAAACAGCATTTATTTAGCAAATTGTTATTCTCTATTTATATTTTTTGAGTGTTTACAAAATGTAAAAAGGAAAATTTTAAATATTACTGTTGATTAAAAATATTTAAGAATAATTTCAAAATTGAAGTTTTAATGGTCATTTTTCTCTTCAGTTGCATTTGAGCAAGTCATTGTCTTAAATTTAAGAAAAGCCTAAAGGCATTTTGGCTTCTGTCCACACTAAAATAATTTTAACAGGACAAAAGAGTTTAATTAGACTTGCAATAATGCATAGAAAGAGGAATGTTCAAGTTATATGAAACAATGTTTTTTGTTAAAAACAAAAAAAACTTGGATTTTGGTAATGTAATTAATCAAGAGTAAAAAGATGTTATCATCTTTTAAGAGGACTGTTGACCTTTGGCTTTTCAAAGAAGGCAGTTCACCTTAGTTTTTCTAAGAAGGCAGTCCAACTTTTTCTTGTCAAAGAGAGCAGTTCACATTTGCAAATCTTATTAGGAAGCTAATGCTATTCTGAAACACGCAAAGTCATGCAACTGTTTTAATCTGCTGATTCTAATACCTGGTAAGTCATAAAATTTACTTAATAAGAACGAAAAAAACTAAAATTCATTCAGTCATTTTAAATCAATGGATATTAATCCAGGCCATCATTGAAATAACCTAGCAGTTAAACAGTCAGTTGATTCCGATGGAAGTGTAATTACAACATGCCATCGAAGCCTGCAGTTAACCTAGGATTCTTAAACCAATGAAGGACGATTGATATCATTTAATATCCTGTTGGAATATCCATTCTCCAACCCAAAAATGCCAAATCAAGCATTCGCTTGCAGATAGAATGATCATGGAATAGAAGCCGATTTCAGCGCATCCATCCAGCTCCTCTCCCACCATCCCACAAGAATGTAAATGCTGAGATTCGAACACCAAGCAATGATCAAGTCATGAACTTGTGCTGCAGTTAGGTCCAGCCCTTGTTGCAGTAGATGAACATATAGTATAGCCCACTCAAAACCCATACAAGAATGAAACTTATAGACTTTATCAGGTACACTATTTTTTTGTGTGTTTATTTTTTTTTAAATGTAATACCCATTTCATAAAAATATATATTTTTTGTATATATGTACATAAACACATACTGTATATAACTTGTTAAATTTTCCTTGTTTGCATAATGCATATGTGTGACTTTACTTATAATCTATGATCACTATCTCTCACATATAATTATTTAATACATTTACTGATTTTAAGAAAAAAAATTTCTTTCATTTAATTCTAATTATTGCTCTCATTAAGTATTTTGTTTCATGATTAGTTTTGTTTTATTAATGATGATTTCGAGTAGCGTATGAAGATCTTGGTTTGTACATTTATTCAATAATCAGGGAAATTAATTTTTTGTATTTATGTTATAAATGGTAGAGGGTATTGGTTTAGTAAACGTTTTCTAACTTAAAAGCGACGACTGCATTTCATATATTCCACATTTGCTTTTCACCATTTAGCCTTTCACTAACCTTATATTAGTTAGTTATGTTAGAGTTTTCCGAGCCCCAATTTTTTATTTGAGTATAGAGAGTATGCTGAAGTCTGGCGAATGGGATACCTTTCTACTGGGGAACCTAAATCTTTCTTTTCAAGAGGATACTTTATTTTATTATTTTTTTTTATGTATACTCTGTTTATTGGCTATTTCTTCATGCCCTAATATCTTCTGGACTTGCATATCTTTCTCAGGAGGAGAGTTAAATCTTCTCTCTCCTAAGGGAGTGGCACAAGGGGTTGATTTAGAGTCATCTGGCAAAGGTATCGCAAGATCAACCTTTCCTTTAAGTATCTTCTTTGTCCGTAACACTAATTTATGGTAAAGTTTTGAATTCTTCTTTACTCCGGCATGTCACCTATTCTCCCCCATGTTTGGTTTATGCGTAACCATGTTAATAGAGTAAACAATAACCAGTGTAATATATCCTCATTGTAATGAGTACAGATGACATTCGATTTTTTTATTTTTGATTAAACATTTAAAATAAAAAGTTCGTGTTTAAAACCTTTTTCGGAACACAGAAAACTTGAAATAAATTCACCGTAAACTCGTGCATATATACTCCAAATCGCACAGATCGAGAAAAAGACTATTGTAATACGACTTTATCCAAGAAAGAAAGTATTTTTGAAAACCAAATTTTTTTTTTTTTTAAAAAAAGTTTTGGAGATAAAATTATATCTACTTAAATTTATCTTTAAATGTATCTTTGGATTTGGAAAACAGGTTAATTAATGTTATGGAAATGATTATTTTAATTAGTCAGAAGTGTTCGAGCGTGCCTTGGGCATTTAAATGTATAAACAATGGTCAGATAGGAAAACAATAGAAACTTTTACACAAAATAAAAAGAAATCCCTATGGAATCAGACCTCAGTGAAAAGACCACCATCATCGATGATGTAATGGTGAGTCAACCTTAAGATTAATATAAAAGGAAAAGTTGGAAATTATTAGCGGATTATTATGAGAAGACTGGAGATGTGTTAAGTCGGAGGAGTTGGGGGTGAAGGGATTGAAAGACGCACTTTCAATTCCTTCAGTTTGGTATAAAAATGGAAAAATGAGCACATTGTCGCTTTTTTTATCACTAGAGGACAACAGGATTGTCGGGGATTTAACGTGGATTCTCAATGGCACATACTGCAATGAATAAAGAGGAGACGTTGAAAAAAAATAGTAAGAACTTTAAAAACTTTTTGAAACACTAAGAACTTTAAGATATAAACTTTCTCAGTACTTAATTTATAAGAAATAAGAATCCTGTCGACCAACATTATTTATTAATTAGTTATAATTTTTATTTAATGTATTTTCTTTTTACAATAAAATCATTTCCATTTAGTTTTTTTTTTGTTCTTAAGTTCCTACTCTGATTTCTTTGTTTTCCGATAAATTAAAATAATAATAATCTTAGAAACTTGAAGTTGAGCATGAATGGCTATATAGATGTTGTAAAAGTTATATTAGGGAGAGGTAATCTTAGGTTATTTGTTTCATAGTTAAATTGGGTTAATGGATTGGATATATTGGTGTAGTTGTGCAGATGTAATGCAAGATTTGCTATGGGCAGAACTCTATGCCGTTTGACTATGGAAGGAATTATAAGTCGGAGACTGCAGTTCTTTTCTGTGGAGTTTTTTTTATTGCTCTTCTTACCGTCAGATCATCGATGTTAAGTATTCCTATCTGATGACGAGTGCAATTTTTTCTCTTAACTTTTTTGTGCAGCCGTATTTCATATTACATTGAATACATTGAAATATCAGATGAATTGGCATTAGTTCGAACTCGAAGTTTTGGCCTAAGGTTAAATAAAGATAGAATATTTCTTTTCAAATACAAGTCTATGTAGTCTATTCATATTCGACACTAAATCAAAATGCATTAAATTTAAGTTGTTTATAGACGCTAGCATGGATTGGTTATCGGTTAATTATGTTTTGGGTATTCATATTTGATCAAAATATATAGACATTCGATAAATAATGATACCTTACAGTGAGTATCTAAAATGTATTCCATTCAGATGTCTTTTGGAAGTTATTGGTGTCAATGCAAGCATCTTATATGTGAATGCTAATGGGTTACTTATAAATTTCCCTCTGCAATTGATGGTATCAATGACTTTATATTTTGATCGTTTATGTTTTTTTTGGAAATGTCTTTAACTAGTGAAATCTATGTAACTGATCTATACTCCACATGTTTTAAAACAAACCTTTTTAAATTTATTTGTGCGAACTAATAATAGTATAAAATTTTAAATGTAAATTAAAAATCTCAAATAAAAGTTAAAAATAAAGTTAAATGTTAAAGTAAACATATTAAAATAAAAATGTTAAATGTTATATATATGTTGCGGAAATAAATTTTTGTATGTTAATTACTGGCAGTGGCTTATTTTATTCTTTTTTTTATATTCTTAGATAAGAATTTATATTATATTATTTAATCTCTGCTACTCCTTGAGCTAGTGACAATGGGATAACAACTGGATATCAAAATGTATAAATAAAATAAAAAAAATTTTTTTTGACTTACGTATCTGCCTACTTTATAAATTTTTCTAGGTTCAAATGCCTAGATGGCGCCCTGTAGTGCAGATCACGTTAAGCCAATTTCTCCAGATTGTTACAATATATATATATAGGAATAATCAATCCTTGACAATGACCATGCAATCTGGTTGAAACATTGAAGAAAAACTAAATAAAAATTAGTTCATAAAATAAATAAAAAGCAAAATTTGAAAAAAAAGAGTGTGTTAAAGGATTTTCTTTTTTTTTTTTTTAATTTTAAAATTTAAATTCATTGAAATGTTTCTGAAAGTTAGGAATATCAACAATTAATATTGACTCTTTTTATAGTTTTCATCCCTCAAGTTTTGCATTAACATGCATCTTAAATTTTACACATTAATAATCATTTTCTGTGTTGAGTCTATCAGAACTTATACTTGTGAAATAAATATTTTCTATTAGTCAAAATTTAATCCAATTTTATTGTATCTTCATTTGAATAAAATTTTTGAATAGAATTTGAATATAATTTTTCCCAAAGAAGGAATTCATAATGTATAATTTTTTGGTGCTGTTGTAATACACATTTGATGTCATTTTAAATTTTAAAATCTATTCAAAATCCCTGCTGACACAACAAAGCAGTAAATGATGTGACAGCAGGAGCTGGGGTAGACTGAGTGTGAACTTCATCAGCCTTGAATTTATAGTAATTAAACAATAAAGTAAAGGAAAAACAAAAAAATTGAAAAAATATTAATTAATAAACTGATCAAACCAAGCTTACAAATTCCAAATACTTAAAGGTTATAAGTTGTAAGACATGAATTATATTATATGCCAAAAGATTATAACTTATAAAATATGAATGTTAATAAATAATGCCGGCACAAAACACCACAATTTGTGGGTAGGGGAGACGATGATTTTGCCAGCACAAATATAAATATGCCAAAAGATTATAACTTATAAAATATAAATGTTAATAAATTATGGCAGTGTATGAAATAAAGCATATTATTTTTACTATCTTATAATTTTTTAAAACATAAATTTAAAAATCAAAAGGCAATTTACATTTGCTATAACCTTGTGAAAGAAATCATTTAAAAGGCAATTTACATTTTCTACTTTTAAAAAATAATACACATGATTTTCAACACTATTTACAGTTAATAATAATATACATAAACCTATGAAATAAAGCATATTATTTTTACAAATAACACAATTTGTTTTTTCTTACCAGAAATTCTTGGTTCGCTACTATTGATCACTTGAAATCCATACGGGCTCTAGAAATCAGTTTGCTTCATTTCTCACATGTCATTACAAAATCACTATTATTTCACATTTAATTTTTAAAAAAAAAAACAATTTTTAGTGATAATTATAAAACAAAAACGCTATTTTCATACAGTTATACTTTATCAACTATGTGACTAAATACTTTGCATTAGCATAGATTATCACAATTTATATAAATATTTCAAAAATCAAAATGCAATTTACTTTTTCTATAAGCCTATGAAAGAAATCAAAAGGCAATTTACGTTTTCTACTTTTAAAAAATAAGAGTGCTGATTTTCAACAGTAGTTAGAGTATCAAAAAATAAAAAACCTAATTAACCTACTAAATTTCAACAATATTTAAAAAATAGGTTTTCAACAGTATTCTAAGTTAAGAATATTAAACCTAATTTTATAAGTCATTACAAAATTTCCATTTATGGAATCAGTTTTTAATTTATTTAAGAGGGCAGAAGGGTCTTGATTCCATCACATCTCATAGATTCACAGTAATTAACTAAAATGTAATGTTTTAGAAATTTTATCGTTTTTTCTTTGTCACTTAAATCTTTTATATAAAATTTTCCCAGCTTAACTATTAAACAAGCATATTGACAAAGATAACTAAAATTAAGAACATACAATAAAAGGTTTATCTGAATGATAATTATTATGCCACAGAGAAAGGAACTAAGTATAGGACAAGGCTGAGGATGTATCCACTGGTTTTGCAAAAGTATCTCATTTTGATGACAAACATGTTGAAAAGAATGTACAAGTTGCTTAATAAAGTTATATATGATTGTATATGTATGTGTTAGTATTTTTATTCTGCACAGTCTCAGCAGGTAGGGAAGATCTCAGAATAAGGGGGTGTGGGGGGCAAAAGCCCCCATATAAAAAACTACTTACATTCGTTCATACTTTCACATTTACACATTTTACTGATTCAATATACTCAAGGGTAGTTTTAAATGTGAGAGGGTTTGGGGGTGTGAGCTCCCAATAAAAAAAACCATTTTAAAATAGTTTAAAAAGATTGCATACAATTAGAAACTTCTGGTAAGTTGTGGTAATTGCGGTTAATTGGAGGCTCCCTCTTACAGTGTCTTTTAACAACTACTGTATCTTACAAGGACTTTCTAATTGTATAAATCCTTTTAAACTATTTTAATGTTTTTGTTATTGGGGGATCACACCTCCTCATATTTTAAATTAACCTTGAGTACATGGAATCAGTAAAGCATGTAAATGTGAAAGTATGAATGAATGTAGGTAGTTCTTTATGTTGGGAGCTCTGTCCCCACACCCTCTTATTCTGAGCTGTCTCCTACTCACTGAATCTGTGCAGAATAAAAAACACTAACACATACATTACAATCATATATAACTTTATTAAGCAACTTGTAGTGACAAAGAAAAAAATCACGACCTTTATTTTTTAAAAATAGAAAACATAAATTGCCTTTTAATTTCTTAACTTTAAATATTGTTGAAATGTAGGTTTTTATTTTCTAAATATTGATGAAAAATTTGGATTTTTATTTTTAAATACTCAATGACAATTGCAATATTTGCATTTTGATTTTATTTAATTAATGATGAAATTTGCAATTTTGTAATCAGCACTTTTTGAAACCAAGTATTGATAAGTGGTGCGATTTATTGCTTGAAAGTGTCAGCATGGTTTTTGGGTGGGTTTTAAAATTCAAAATGGCATTGAGTCCATACTACATCAGCACCATTTTTTTTCCTGAAAATTTCAAAAATCTGTCACCTCTCATTTCTATAATTATAGCCAATCAGTTTTCAATTGTTTTCTAATTCTAACATTAATTTAAAGTTGTAATTATAAATTTATTAAACGCACATTGATTATGTAAGTAATATTTACTGAGGCTATAACCTCGAAAATATGATGTAAAATGTGATAGTAGGGACCTCTACAGGTGTTTAACCACAAGCTTACACTATGGAAGAAAAGAGGGGAACCCTTCTTTACTTCAACCTACTTTCTATTTAAATAGGTGAAGCAGATCTAACCACTTCAGCTTCACCTATTTAAATAGAAAGTAGGTTGAAGTAAAGAAGGGTTCCCCTCTTTTCTTTGATAGTGTAAGCTTGTGGTTAAAAACCTGTAGAGGTCCCTACTATCGCATTTTACATGCATATTTTCAAGGTTATAGCCTCAGTAAATATTAATTCTTACATTGAAATTTTCCACAAAAATGAGAAATGTTGGGCATAAAATTATCTGCATTTGGTATCTTCCATTAAGTTTATCATTAATTTTAACTCTATCTGATATATTACCAATTTACACAATATTGGTTCTTCCACTTTTTATTTAAAATTAATACCACTCTATTTGTGTTTCTAATATTTGTGGCTTTACAGTAAAGTACATATCTACTTTTCAAATCAATGTCTTTTCACTGTTTCATCGAACTTTACAAAATCCAATAAGATCTTGTTTAATATCAAACAATTCTTTTTCCAATTTCTGTAATCTTCCTTTTATTTGAAAAAGATGTGTAGTTGTAAATAGTTGATGACAATCAACCCTTAAGCTATTAACAATCTTAACCTGTAGTCAAGGTAATCTTCTTTAACAGTCTATGGTCAACTTTATATAAACATATCACACCATAGATAAATGTGGTACCACCTTTATTACTAAAGGAGGTTGCCTTGACTAGAGGTTAAGATTGTCATAGCTTAAGGATTGATTGTTATCATTTACATTTATAAAGGTTGCCTTGACTACAGGTTGAGATTGTCATAGCTTAAGGATTGATTGTCATCATCTACATTTATAAACCTACTAAAACCTTGAATAATTGGCTTTATTGGCTTTGTAAGTAGTCCAACAAAATCTCATTGAATGGCAGCCTGGGTCCACAATCAGGATCTTCTGTCTTCATCTATCAACTTCTACCTTAGCTGACAATTTTGAGTCATAATTTGGTTTGGTCTGCCATAATTATAAATATCTAAACAAGAAATTAATATTTATGCACACATTTATCCTGCAAGAAATTCAATTCTTGATTCAGTTAAGAATCAACCAATAATTGAGTAAAAAAAAACTATGATGTTTCTTAGTCTTACTTAAATCTAAAACACCAATAAACTTACTAACCTGAATGATGCATGTTAGAAATTAATCCATCTTTGTTCATGTGGGCTATAGGACTATGATATGCTCCAGTTCCTTTAAAGCTACATAGAGCAATAAAAGAGTCTCCTTCAACATAATAGTAATCTTATTTTTGCAACTATATATATGTGTGAGTAATTGTTAAAATAACAAAATCCAAGTATTATTAATATAAATGCTTAAGTTCAAATACATAGATTTCCTGATAAAATTAAATATAGACTCCCTACCTACAAATCACTTCTTGGTCACAAGAAGAGGATTCTCCAAGCTCAATATGCTATGTCAGCTGTGCTCAACTACAGATGAAACTATCACTTATCTTTTGTATTTCTGTCCTTATTGAAGCTCACTTAGATCCTACATCTGCCAACAGGTGTCCTTTGACCACAGATACTCCCTCTGTATCGAAAATACTATCAAGGCAGGAGTTTTTCCACCATCAGAATGTCCATATTTCTTATGTTTGCGCTCTGGCTCACCAGGTGTGAGCACATCTTCTGGTGCTCAGATAATAATGTTAAAGGCACCTATATTAAAATTTTGACAAATTTTCGTGACAGAGATCGACTTCTGGCACCCCAATAGATTACACACTGAATCCTGGGCTGGTGTCAACCTGTCCTAAGAAAATGAAATACCCCTCAGTTTCACTTGTATAAAGAGATAATAATGTCTACCATCAGATTTTAAGTCAAAACTCAAGTTTATATAGACACTTTTGTTCATGTATCTTTTTAGCTAATAAATTTTATTTATATAAAAAAATGCTTAAGTTAATGTTCTAGCTGCTTTGTTTAACAAACTTTTCACAGGAAGAAAATGTGTACTTCTTGTGATCCAAAACCTTTTATGTATTGAACTATATCAGCACATTTTAAATTAGTCAAATTATTTATAGCAAATTTTTTTAAATAGACTGATATTTAAATTTACAGAGCAAAGCTAATTTTATTCATTTTTACTTCTGCAAATAAATAAAATTAGTGCTTGAAGTTGCGAGTTAAGAAAAGCTTGAAAATTGTTTACTAGGAAAAAAGATATATAAACTCCCTCAAAGGAGGATTTTATATGTAGAGAGAGAGATGTAATATAATCTGCTAAGCATGTTTTCAATTGTCTGCGAAGTCTAAGAAAAGATGCGATATGTAAATACAGTGACAAACGCGTTATTGTTTAAGTGATAAATTCATAATACTAATGAAAATACTTATTTGCTTTCTAATTGCCCTATCAGTAAAACTTTTTATAGTGGGAAGCAACAAATATCGTATTGTAAAAGTTTGTTGAATAAAGCAGCTAGAGGGCAATGAAAAACATTTACTTTAATAGCATTTGGAGTTTATCATTTCACACATACATATATATTTATTATAGCCATGAAAAAAATATGATCATGGTTTTGATCCTGATATTGTTGAGTTAATTTATGAGGGGAAAAATGATAGAAATCAAAGATTAGTGCACAAAATAAATATCAGAGCCAATAATACTCAAATAAATAAAAATGAGTTTTTAAAATTTTTTAATAGTAAAATACTGTATTTTTTAAGATGTGATATGTTGGATTATTTCCATCATTTATGAGTAAATGTTGAATGTATAGAAAATTTTAAACTTTATTTAAACTTTCCAAATACAAACAACTTGTTAGTAATAACACACAAATAGACAATACAGGTTAGTAATTACACAACATTTCGAGTAGTATTATTCTCCACTCTTCTTCAGGTGTTGCTGGCCTATATGCACAGTGACAATATTCACTTAGAAATTGAACTCCTTTAGAATCTTGAATATCAAATTTAAGGTGAATGCTCTACCAACTGATCTATTCTGTCAATGGCAACATATAGTAGAAATTTGATATATTTATATATGAGGGTTGGTTCAAATCCTCCTGAGTCCTTCAATTTTTTTTTTAAATAATGAGGCTAATTATTTAATTTTATTTTTTCCTAAGAGCAAGATTAATTAGAGGCTTTCATACATTGTGTATTGCCACACTGGGTTGACTTATAGGATTATTTACCATTGTCATATGAGCAGCTTTCTTGAATTTTTGTCTATGCATTTTTTCCTCTTTATCCAATATCTTTGTATTCTCACACTTAAGCATATGGTCATTAGTACATACATGATCTGCTATGGTAGACATATCTGTTTTTTCTCTTTTAACCATTAGTTTGTGCTTCTTCAATCACTGTTCAATAGGGTAACAGGTCTCACCAATGTATTTCCGTCCACATTTACATGGTATTTCATAGATGCAATTTATGTTCTTCAGCATTTCCAGTTTAGGCTAAGTAGAAGTAAGCATTCCTTGAAGTGTGGTATGGCTTTGGAAAGCAGTTCTAATGTTATACTGCCTGCAGATTTTCTTTAATTTGTCCGCCATTCCTGGTATGTATGGATACACTACCGTACCAATAACTTTTCTCTTTAGATGTCTTTTTGTGATGTCTATTGAAGGTTTTTCTGATGACTGCTGATGGATAACCATTCTTCATAAGCATTTGTTCTATGTGAATCTTTTTTTTCCAAATCACTGGCTTCTGAACAAACCTCCTTTGCTCTGTTCCATAGTGATAGTACAATTCCTTATTTAGTGCTTCATGTATTATTGGATGTATATGCCAAGTATTTGCCAGTGTGTGTTGGTTTTCTATACACTATTGTTTTTACTTTACCCTGAAGGAGTCTTGTCACAAGAACATCCAAGAATTCCAATTTTTGTTCTTGTTCTGATTCCATCATGAATTTAATTGTAGGAGATATGTTGTTAATGTGCATCCAGAAAGATTGTAATTTTACCTCACCTTATGGCCCTACCACAAACATATCATCAACATATCGAAGCCACACTTTAGGTGGATATGGAGTAGTATTTATGGCTGTAATTTCAAGTTCTTCCATGTAAATGTTGCTGAGCAAGGGTGATAGTGATGTTCACATGGTCATCCCTCGATTTTGTTGGAAGAATTCTGAGTTATACTAAAAGTATGTTGTTGTTACACAGAATGTTAACGACGCTCTTCCGATCTCAATAGGTAGAGCTGTTCTAGTTTGTAGACTATTATCATCATGTAACCTTTTCCTTACAATAGACAATGCCTCATCACATGGTACATTTGTAAACAGACTTTCCACATCAAAGCTTACCAATATGTCAGTTCTTTCCATTTTCATGTTCCTGACTAATTCTACAAAGTGCTTAGAATTACTGATGAAAGACTGTGTCCTATATGCCAATGGACTAAGATCTTCGAGAAGAAATCTTGGCAAATTTTGACATGGTGAATTTCTAAAAGTAACAATAGGTCTTAATGGAACATTGTCTTTAGGGATTTTTGGCAGTCCATACAGGTGAGAAATCTTGCTGAAATACGATGTTTAATTTTCTTTTCTCTGAATCACTGAAATACCTGTGATGCTTTTGGAGTAATGCTTGTAGTTTTACCTCTGTATTTGGAATTGGATTTTTTGCTACTTTTTTGCATTGGCCTGCTGTGAGAATGCCTTGTATTTTGTTATCATAATCATTTTATCCATTATAATTGTAGTGTTACATTTGTTAGCAGGAAGAACAGATTATAGATGTATCCTGTTTGAGAGATTTAATAGCTTTTCTCTCATCACATGAAATTTTTGACTTCTGCTTGTGCATGATGTCTTTCAAGTGTTCATTTTACTCTTCAGAATAACTCTGCCACTTCTATACATTCAACATTCACTCATAAATGATGGAAATAGTCCAACATATAACATCTTATAATATACCATCATTATAAACCTTCAGACAAATACTGTTTTTTGTTTGTTAACTACAATTATGATACTAACAGTGTGAAAGTATGCTTGGTTCAGTTAATTAAATTTTATTTTTCATCTTCGTTGTAGTATGTAATATTTATAATAATGACAGAGACTCAATCTATTATATATATATATATATATATATATATATATATATATATATATATATATATATATATATATATATATATAATTGTATTTAAATATATGTATATTATTAGGAAGATATTCTAGCCAGATTACAAGAAAACATTGATCGAATAGATGAAGATTTGAGGCGACATGATGATGACTTGGAGGTATGTATTTATTATGTATGATTAGATATTAAATACAGTTATCTTATTAGGAATAATGATGTATAAAAAGATGCATAAAGATGGACATTTTTATGGTATAATTCATTTATGAAAAAGTAGAATTGTTCAGAATCAGATCCAAATTCAGTTATCTATCTTGTAAAATTCTCTGTCTTGTGTTTACGGTTTGATCGTTATTCAGATAGCCATCATAACATCTGATTGGCTGTCAGATAAGTATTATAATAAGTGCGAGAGGTTTGCAGCCTTTCAATTTAATTTCAGCTAACTGTCTATGCTTTATAAAATAAATATTATTTACCTGTTTGCTATGTGAATACTTTTAATATGGTCTGATTCTCACTTGGGTATAAATTAACAAGAATTAAAAAGTTTGCAGTTCTAATATTTATCCTAAAAACAAATGACAACAGAAGAGTAATGACCTTAATTTTCTAATATTGGCTCATTTTAATAAACACTGCCCTCATATGGTAGAATGGCAGCTTCTAGAAGCTGCGGTCCCTGATCTTGTTCCATCACTTCCAGTACACAAACTTTTTATGAGACTCTGAGTGATCAACCATTCAATTATTATTATCCTCCATTGTTTGTTACAATGTGAGCTTTGGAGCTCTAGGTCCATGTATCATGGTGTCATTTCATTACTTCCTATGCTCAAAAGTTTTTATAAACTCCTAAATAATAAACTAATTTTTTGTCATGTATGATTAAGTGCAGCCATAGAATGGCAGATTTTGGAACTTAATGTCCATGAATCATGACTCTGTTGATCATTTCCAGTACTCAAACATCTAAATAGATCATCTGACTATTATTGTCTTGATTTGGTACAATCAGAGCTCGACGCTGGGTACTAGGCGCTCGCATGCAAATTTGATTTTGGTGCCTCTGTCAGGGATGACGCCTTCTTTTTCAGATGCTAATCTCTCAGTGATGGCACCTCCTTCTGCTCAGCGCCTGTCATGCCTAGCATGCGTTGCATGCCCGCTCGTTTCTGGCCCTGTGGTACAATGGTAGAGTTATAGACTCTGAAAATCAGGTTTCATAGACTATTCTTTGACTCTAAGTGTTCAAACATCTTATGAACTTATGAACTATAAATCATTAGATTATTATTGCTTGGAACGGTTTGGAGCAGTGATTGAATGGCACTCTAAAAGTCAAAATTGATGGTTCGCAGCTCTGCTTCACCATTTCTGATACTCAAACTTTTACTAATTCCTGAAGCAATAAATTATGTAGTTATTATTGTGCTTGTGATATGGTGGGGGTGGTAGATCGGCAGACTCAAACTCGTGGTACATGGCTCATGACCCAGTTCCCTCACTTTCAATGCTGGAGATTTTTTTAAAACCTCCTGCAATAAACTATACTTTCTTAGTCACATTTAAAACACAGTATAATTTTTAAGAGTGTAATTTTATTTTCATTTTTCAATATCTGTGTGGGCATGTTCTAAGCTAAAATGTCCTACTCATTTACTAGTGGGCTTTAATAATGATTAGCTTAAACTCGCAGTCAAAAATTAATTAGAATTAAACACCAATTGATTAGCAATTTAAACAACCTATGTAATGAGAGGGGGGAATGTTAATTACAGTAGGTGGATTACCCCGACATAATGAATATGCATGGTTTCATTCTTTTAGACCACTTATTACCAGGTTTGTGATTAAAGTAATCTAGTGGAACGGTTTTCAGTGCAAAACAAACGCCATTGCTGTCTCGTGTAGTGATGACTTTTACTTGTGTTCTAGGTAGAGACATCTACCGGATTTTGGTAATACTATGCCTTTAATAACGTTTTAATGTGATCTGTTTATATTTTACCATGTGTCTAAAAGATACAAAGAATTTCATTATTTGGAGTGGTTATAAACATTATAGCTCATCAAACTTTGTGGCAAAATATTAAGTGTGAGACTCTAAAAACAAATTATGCTGCAGGATAGCAAATAATGGTAATCTTACAGTGAGATGAGCAGGGATTATTGTTTGATTGCATAATTGTCCCAATCTGCTTTGATTAAAAAAATATTTTGTTTTTATCTTGCTATCATATCTCAAATTATTCTATACCGTATACTCTTAAATACATTTTTAAAACTAAAATGTAAAATAAGTTAAGAAAAAGTGATAGGAGTTTAGGAGTTATGTATACATATATATATCCTTGTTTTTTTGGTTTCATTAATACATGTTTTTAACCATCTGCAGTGCAAAAACTAAAAATATTTGCCTATAGCCAGTGATTATTCATTTTTACAGGAGTTATTCAATAGAAACCATTTCCTATTCTATGTAAGAGTAGTGTAATGAAAGGTATCCACCCACCAACATTGGCAGGGAGTTTCATATATTCAATACCACTAGCTCACCCGAAGAACACAAGTTATTCATAAAATACACACGTGGAGTAAAATGTAGTGTGAGATTCTATGTTGGTGGATGGTTTCGATATGCAACAACTGAAAAGAAAGATGTGCTGATAGAAACCAAAATATTTATATTTCTCATATAATCTGTTTTCTCTTTAACAATCTATTTAAAACATTTTATATTAAACCACTAAACATCACATGATCACTATTTCTTATGTTAGCACATTACTGTTATTAAAACAGGCAAAACTCTTTATACAGTAGTGCCACTCAGTGCCAACCAGAGTAATCAATGGATTCCAGAAGGCTTGTGCATAAAATCCCTATCTAGTGCCTACTCATCCAATATCCCCAGACTAGTTTCTGACTTGTGGATGAATAGGCACTATATAGGAATTTTATGCACAAGCCTTCTGGCACTCATTGATTATTCTGGTTGGTACTGAGTGGCACTACTGTATGGAGAGTTTTGCCTGTTTTAACAACATTTTATATTATTTTATTTTTAATTTTTTAAATATATTTTCTAATCCATAATAGGTGAAAAAATTCCCTAACATCAATTTGTTAATGGCTTTCTAAAAATAATTTTTATTTTTCTCAGAGTTTTGATAATGGCTGTGGTCAGTGTGTATTAATACATTTTGGAATCCTATACTTATATATTAAAGATAGAAATATAACACAAATTGTCTATAATATCAAGAAAGTAAATCAATCATTATTAATCTATTGCAGGATGAAGATCTGTCCAAGTTAAATCCAGTTTCTCTTACCTCTATCTTTTCTTATTTACAACACATCAGCAAATTTCTTTATGTCATCCATCCTTCTCACACATGGTCACTTTCTATATCTTTTACAATCTCTTGGGATCCAGTTTAAGATTTTAACTAGCCATCTGTTATCATCTTTTTTTTTTTTAGCAATATGTAAAACCTAATTCTATTTCAGTTTCTTAATTTTTCAATGCCTGTTTATTTTATTTTTGTTACCTTTTTGTTATTCCTAATGTACATCTCTCTATACTATTCTTAATGTACATCTCTAAGAATTAGTAAAAGATATGAATTGAAAACTTTTCTTGTCAAACATATAGACTAAGAATTAATTATTGCTACAATTAATTTTTACTCTAGCATTGCCATCAAAAAGTCCAAAGAGTAGCAAATGAGCATACATCAAAAAGTATTTTCAAGAAACTTAAGAAATGATACTAGGCTAGATCAGAAAGCTAGAGACTGGCACAAAGAGATAGATAAAGCTCTATCATGGTTGGTGGAAAAAAAATCCAACCGTAATCATTCTGAAAGATAAAATAAACATAACAAAGAAAAAAAATGACTACAGAAAGACCAAATCGAAACTAGTGTAGTTAGATAATATATTTAGAGTAGTCAATGTTTCTTTTTCTTAATATTCATTTTTATTAAGTTATAGATTAATAAATTTTTAACCTAGATACGCACATTAAACTTAGTAATATTAATATATCAATTAATATATTTCATTAAGAATATTAGTTAAATTCTTCACGTTTTCTAACTCATGGTGATATCTTAAGTATTCTAAAAAACTTTCAATTTTTCCCTATTTTAAAACAAGACATATGATAAAATACTTAAAAAGATACATTGTATATGAAATATAATTTTATGTTTAATAAATACAAAACAGATTATTTATCTGTTGCCATTTTACACTTTCGGGATTTTAGATTGTAAAGATTTTTAGATTTTCCATCGCAATTGAGGTTGTGAACAGTAGGCAATTTCTGCTATTGAGATATTAGATTATCAAGATTCAGAATTATAATTCTCAGTATTTTTGAATTTTCTCTTTAGCATTTCTACTTCTATATGCCAATCTTTCTAATTATTTTCAACTTTTACATTGGTTTTCTCTTCTTTTTTAAAATTTTATCTTCATTTATTTGTTTATTGATATTATTGTATAACCATTAGAATCACTTCCGTAAATAAGAAAAATGTTATAGGTTCATATAGGTTAGGAACAAACTAGATCCAGAGTTTAGCACAGTGGTAGAACGCCAGTCTCTGGAATATAGAATGATTAGATACTGGCATTTCCAGAGCATGAACTTACAAACTTTTGAACAATAAAGCCAGATTTTTAAAAAATAATTTTTAACACGTTTATCATGATGGGCAATATTAAAACAAATATGATTTTTTTCCCTTTGTTTTTTTAATTTTTTCCCCCCTTCCCTTTGTTCACCTTTACCTCTCTCCGTTGTTTTTTTTCCTATGTCAAATGCGTTGACTGGGAAGTGAATCCAGTCCAGCTTCTTGGAAGACAGCTATGCTAACCTCTAGGCCACCAATGCTTGACCTCTCTCCATTGTTCACCTTTTATTTAGAGCAGAAGTAGAGTGACAAACTGTAGAACTAAAGAGTGTTTGAACTTTCCACAACTCTAGAAAAATTAATCATTCCATTGCTTTTTCTTGTATATTTTTTGTTGCTGTAATTTAATCATAACCAGCAAACTGTAGTCAAATATCTCAATTTATTGAAATTTTAAAAAAGCCTATTAGTTTCATATGTTTTAGCACTACATATTACTGTGTAGTTTTGAACACAATTAGCACGTTATAATTTCTTATTCTTTTTCCCCATTCTCACTTCTCAGTGAACTTACTGGTCCCACCCATTATTTAAATAACATTGTTTTCCTCCATGGTGATTTTTTTTCCTTCTCCCTTATTCTTTTCTTTTTCCCCCTCTCTCCTTTTTTTTTAAAAAATTTGTTTCTTTTTTTTATTACCTCCTTTTTATTAAAAATCTTTTTATTCCCCTTTTTTTTCTTCCTCCTTTTTCAATTTTTTTAAAAAAAAAATACCTTTTTTTTCTTAATAATTATTTTTTTTTTTTTTTTTTTGAGTATTTTTTTATTCTTTTTTTTTTTTTTTTTTATTTAGTTAAAAATAAATTTAGTTAATTTTTTTTTTTCATCCTTCTTTACATCATCTTTCTTGCCATTTTTCAATGTTGTTAAAATTCTCTCTTTTTTCTCTCTTAACATTAAGATTAACATTGTCTTTACAAGTTGTTGTCATAATATCTAGAAATATTAATTGGTCATAATGGAATATCAATATAGTCATAACTCCCTCTTCATGTTACCCTTTGCCTCCAATTTATCTATTAACAATGGTTCATCTTTATTATAATCTAGCTAGTATTACGAAAAGTTTTAATATGTTCTTTCAGCCTTTTATTTCCTACAAGTTACTCTCTTATTTACTGTCACACATCACTTGGCAGTGTTAAAAAGATGTCACTCTCCCTGAAAATGTTAAGGGATATTATACTGGTTGTCTTGCATGGTTTAATACATGATATTGCAGCCTCTGGAAGTCAAAGTCCATGAATCATGACTCCATTTCATCACTTTCAGTGCTTGAACATCTTATAAACTCCTGAGCAATAATAATTTGATTATTATCTATTATTATCATCATTTAGCTGCCTGTCTACTTTTTTAAATCATGGAATAAAAGAAGAGATGTGATATGGTTATGTCTGATTGTATATAACATAAGGTGTTAGAAACAATTATTTTTTACTCCGATCCAGAGCTTCCAGTGTAAATTTAATTTTAAAAATGAATAGTTATACAACTGTATTCACATCCAGTTCAATTTCTTTACTTACAAAAGCAATAATCAGGAATCAGCCTCCTATGGTGGACAGGATAATATTAGATGTGCATAGAAACTTCCATTGATTACTCAAACTTACAATAGATGGAGCTAGAATACAGTGAAGAGAATTATTCATAACATTATATATTTAGGAATCCAATGTATTTTAATTAAAATATTTGTCATTCAGTATTGTGAGCAACTATCCAATTTGTCATGATCCACCTAAAGACATAGAGGCCGACCGTTATTCAGCTGAATATAACTTGATTTTAAAAATATATAAATATCTTGTAAATTAAAGAATATACCCTGTATAATATTAAAAATAAATAAATAAATTTAAATATTTATTCATTTTTTATTAATGAATTACACATACTAAGAATTATTTATATGACATGATAATTCAAAAATATAAAATCAAATATATGAAACTAATTTTCAAGTACCAAAGGCGAAGGGGGATATTGTAAAAAGAGAAATACTTCACTTTTCTTATTTTTTAAAAATTCCTTTTACTTTATATATATAAAAACGATTTTTTTTTTTTACAAATATTTAAACAAAGTTTGACTCTGTTATAACAAGAAGAAGAAAGTTTACGGACTGTTGACGTCGTTCTACGTTCTCGTTATATCTTTTATAATATAAACAATTAAAATCGAAAGTTTTGGATTTCCTTTATGTGTTATAATTATACAGAAATAACAATATTCACGTTTGCCCCTCCTCCCCGAATCCTGAATATCTATCTCTACACTTATTTACATTATCACGATTTTGAATAATTTATCAACGCACGTATTCATTTTCTGACTTACAATATTTGGTTCACTAAATACAAATACTTAAACATTTTTAATTGAAATTTACATTGTTATAGGTACAATAAATTCTCAGGTTTATATTTTAAATAGACGTTTTTATTATGATACACTATCATTTTTTATTTAAAGCAACTATTTACAAAAGTTTTTAAAAAGTTCGTACGTGGCGACATCTACTGAATCTTAACAGCACTATTACTGAAATCGTGTAAACACTGTTCAGCATTAGTTATTTCTGATATTAGAGTTATTAGCAATATTAACATAAAAAAGTGTATTAACATTATTATCTAAATGTATACATGACGTGGTAATTTGAATTGATTATCAGCAGCTACTCGCATATGAATAAGACTTGATATGGCGGGGTATAAATAAATAAATAAGGTGATGGTATAGGTCCTATAGGAGATATGTCAAAAAAATATTTTATACTGTTAAATGTCAAAAACATTTGTTGTTTAAGATAAGATTAGGAAGACAAGAATGGATGGTGGCAATAATGTATATAGCCATTGAAGATAGTCAAACTATAATGGATGAAGCAGTAGCATATATAAACGCCTAGTTAAAGATATACATCGTTTCAAAAAAGGTGGGAAGAAAATAATGGTTATAGGAAATATAAATGTGCATATTGAACAAATTGATGATGTAGATAACAAGAATGGACAGCTTCTGAAGAATTTTTGTCAGAGACAGAATTTGAGCATTGGGAATTTATCAAACATTTATGAAAGACAATACACATGGCCTAGAAATAATATATTTCACATAATAGATTATTTATTGGTAGAGAAAGAAGAATGAATAAAGTATGGAAAAATAAAGTGTTTAATAATGAAAAGAGAGTATGTAATAGTGATCATAATTTCTTTATAATAGAAATGATTAGTGATGGAAAATAATAATAAAAGTAGAAAGATAAATGAAAGATATGGATGGAGAATGAATTATAAAAATAAGTTAGAAGAATATAAAATAAAAGTTGAAGAAACTATGAAAGAGTTGGAAAGGGTGAATATAATGACTGGTGTAGTGAAGTAGAAAAAGTGGCAAATAGAGTTTTAGGTGAGAATATTCAGAAGAATAAAAGTAATAGAAAAGTGAGTTAGTAAAAGTGTAAAAGACAGAAAAAAAAAAAGCATGCAGAAAATATAAGTGTGGTATTAAGAACAAAGTAAATGAAAAGTATGTCAATATTAAATGGGAAAACTATTTAGAAAAAAAGTTGACTAAAATAGATAATTATCTAGAGAGAAAGAAATTAAATTGTAAATTATTGGAAGATATTAATAAAAAATGAAAAGATGGGAACAAAAATTTTTGGAAATACATTAAAAGAAGAAATGTAGGGGAGAGAGAAATAATATTACTAGATGATTAGGGACTCTAGCTTGCTGTGTGTGGCAATATATATATAGTGAGTTTTGCCTGTTTTAACAAGAGTTATACACAAGCATAAGAGGAGGTGGTCATGTGATATTTATTGGTCATGTGATGATTAGGGAATAGAGAGTAGTTCTAGAGAAGAATTAGAGACACTCTTAAACAAGTATGTAATGGATATAGAAAAGATGCTAGATGTGAAGGACAGAGTGATAACAAACATAAAAGCATATAGTAATGAAAATATTCTGTTTATAGAAAATGAACTGAACGAGACAGGGAAAAAATTGAAAAGTGAAAAGGCAAGAGGTTTAGATAAATGGGAAGGTGAAATGGTAATGAATTTAGGACATATGGCAAAATTAAACCTATTATCATGTTTTAATAAGAGTAAAGCTATTACTTAAAGAAAAGAGTAAGGATCATAGAGAAAGTTAAGCAATTATAGACTGATAATGGTAAAGTCAGTGTTATATAAAGTTTTTACACATATGGTGGCTGGAAGAGTCACAAAATGAAATGGAAGAAAATAATATAATGAGAGAAATGCAAGGAGGTTTTCGATCAAATAGGCATATAGATAGTTTATTTATAGTTACACAATTTATAGATATGAGTAGATATACAGGTACAGATATATATGGTTTTTATAGATATAGAAAAGGCATATGATAGAGTAAATAGAAATAGATTATGGGTAAGTTTAGTAAATTTGTGAATGGATGTAGCTTTAGTGGATCTTATTAAGAAATTGTATGAAAATAATTACTATACATATCAATTAATGAATATAGAACCAGTTAAAGTGTAAAATGGGGTGGTACTAAGACAAGGATGCCTTATGTCACCTATTTTGTTTTTATTGCATTTGATAGAAATGGAAAGAGCAATAAAAAGACTAGGAAGAGGGATAGAAATACCATTAGTAAATGACAAGGGAGTATATTTATTATCGGGTCATTTATCTGTGGATGACGTCTTCTTAAGCACAGAAAGTTGGGAAGATGTGAAAATTATGTTGAAGACATGCACAAGGATGGATAAAGAGATTGGCGATTAAATTTAGTAAAGAAAAATCAAAAGTAATGATGATTAATACTGGGTAAAGAGAAGACAAATAATTTTTATTGGGAGATATAAAGTTAAGTGTAGTGAATAGGTATAACTATTTGGGAGATATAAAGTTAAGTGTAGTGAATAGGTATAACTATTTGGGAAATGTCTTAAGCAATCAGAGAATTGCTTGGATAAATGGGAGAAAAAATTGATAAATGAAGCAAAAAAAAAGGGGGACTGATAAAGAAATTAAGAATTTTCATATAATAAATATGATTTAGCTAGAATTGTATGGAAGGAAGTGGCAGTAGCAGGGTTAACATATGGTAATTATGTGTTAGATGTTAGTAAAGGAGTGTTATATTACTTAGAGACAATAGAAAGAGAAGTATGAAGACATTCTTTAGATGCAGATGTGTGGACAGCAAAGGAGACAATTCAAGGAGAAATGGGATGACCAAGTTTTTATATGAGAAATGCAAAAAGCAAAATGAAAATGTTCAGTAAATTGCAATTCATGGATAATGAGCGAATAGCCAAAATAGTATTTAATTAGGCTATGATTAAAGAGCAGACCAAAAGATAAATGAGAACAGATTTATACAAACAATGTCTTAATCTATATAAAAAATTAAGTTTCATTAATTTCACTTGAAGCCAAAAAATTTGCTTATCCCAATGCAAAAATTCATCCAAAACAAAACCAAGGTAAGGTAGATCTGGTAATTTTCTGACAAGTGGTTTGATTAACATAAGATAATTCAATTTAACAAGACTTTTACTAGAATATTTTAAAAGAGTATATTATATACTTATACTTATTAATATTTAGCAGTAATCTATTGTTGTTCATCCATTGTGCAATTTTAAATAAACCTTTATTCACAAGTTACTTTAGTAAACAAGATGAAACTGCTGAAGTAAACAAAGCATTCTCATCCACAAAACAAAAAATGTTAGAATGAAGAGAAAGACCAATCATTAATATAAACAGTAAATAACAAATGGTCTTAGGACTGAACTCTGAGGAAGTCCATATCTGGATTATTTCAGAATCACTTAAAAAAACATTAATTTTAACAAATTGATTTCTATTACTTAAATAAGATTTAAACCAATCAAGCATAGTATTCCTTATGCCACAATAGTTCAATTTAATTATTAATATATCATGTGGAACACAATCAAATGTTTTCCACAAATCTAAAGAAATGCCTATAGTTTTGTAACCTTTTTCTAAAGATTCAATGATGGCAGAAACATGTTCAGATAAAGTCAGCTCTGTAGATCTTCCTGGAAAAAACCCAAATTGATTATTTGAAAATAAATTATATTTTGAATAAACAAAACAATTCCATTCTTTATACATATTTCTAAAATTTGAGATAATGTTGATAAAATAAAAATTGGCTTGTAGTTTTCCAAACATTCCCTATCTCCACTATTAAAAATAAGTGTAACAACAGCAGATTTTAAACAATCTGTAAAAACACCTGAATCAATAGAAAAATTAAATAAAAAAGATAAAACTGGTAAAAGAATAGAAATATTTTCAATTTATATTTTTACAGAAATACCATCCAAACTAACACATTTTATATGTCTCATTTTATAAAGAGAATCAAAATTTCAAATTTTTCAATCTCTTTAAAAATAAAAGAATTCACGGTAAATTTCTCATATTCAAAAAAAGAAAGAACTGTAATTATCTTTCAAAGCAATCTTTATTGTCAGAGATTACATAGAAGTCTTCCGGGTCTAATCACCCAATGTGATTGCAAAACATTCAATGTACAAAAACACAAAGCAATTATTAATCTTGTTTACATAAGGTCATACTCCAGACAACAATTATGTCCACAAAAGGGTTATTATAATCTTGCCCAATGTGTATCTGCACATGGGTCTACATGGCTCAACTGCCAAGAAGTTATCCATAGCCCAATTATCCCACCCTGGGCCCCAAGACGAAGACTCAAGCTTTAGCTGGATAGGTGGACATGTCTAACATTTCAAAACTATTCATTAATAATTCCACACTGGGTACAAAATATTGATTGAAATGATCAGCTATTAGTTTTGAATTATTTAAAGCATCAATAGATATTTCATTAATCTTTATTCTAGAAATTTGAGAAAATCCTTCCCTAAAAATAATTTTTTTATCAACAGTCCAAAATTTGCTTAATTTAGTTAATTTTAAAGAATTAATTTGACTAGAATAGAAAAACAATTTAACTTTAACTATGTCTTTTGTTATTTCTTTGTCAAGAACCTTAAGCTGAGTTTAAATTTTTCATTAGAACGAAACCTTTTCAAAAGCTTGTACAATTTATTCTTTTCGTCAACCCTTGATATTAACTCATTTGTAATCCAATCATTTCTCTTCAAATCTTTCTTTTTTATATATTTTATAAAAGAACAATGTTATATAAATCTGCTTGGGTCTAAAACGTCATATTGAATTTTTAAAAAAACTGGCCTGAGACACAATTTTCACAATAACATCAGTTTTAATTATGTTAGAGCAAAAAAATTACATTAATAGAAACTAGAAAAACGAAGGAAAACAATAAGTCTAAGACAAATAGTGATAACTATTTAAAAAATAAGGAAAAAAAGAAATTTCAACATCCAAAACAATTATTACTTTATTATTTGTTCATAATTTCTAATTTATAATTAACTAAGTTTAAATTATATCTTCAGTGGTAATTTCTTTGTATTCCTAACAAAATTATCTTTCAAACCATATATAGTATGTCTTACTTAAGATAATCCATAGCTTTAGAATCTCCAAAAATATTCACATAAGAATTCTTCATTTTTATATTGTACTCCAAAAGATACCAAATGTCAAAGGCATCTATAAGTAAAAGGGATACAAAACAAATTATTTCCAGAAGATAGATATGTATTTGTCCTCATAGCAATTGGCTTCTTGTCTATCTAAAACTAGAAATTATAGGCTACTGTCTGTATCACTGATAAAATGAGTTTCATCTCTTCATTTTATATTTTTTTGTGTACACCAGTGATGTTTATATTCTTTATGCACACCAGTGATGCTATTTGTGTGCCGGTCAAAACATGTTTATCCATCTAACATGAGCTGGAACTCACAAAATATACTTCAAACCCATCCAGCCCAAGATTTAGGTCAGGGACTAACCTGGATTTGAACCCACTCTATAAGCTCCAGATCAAACTCCTAATGAATAACAATAGTTATGGCACATGAGAATTAATTTTAATCTGGCCGACTAGCAAATATGAGCAAAACAATGAGACATCTATTGACTATGACTAAACTAAAATATATATCAACTAGACTGTACATTTGGAAGTGGAGAAAAGAAGGAATTCGAACTACTCAAATAAGTTAGACAATAAAATATATTTTAATATACTGACAAATTATTATACATTTATAAATTAAGTACATTAGTATGTGCGTGAATGAGCAAGCAGTAGATAATTACATAGTGTCATTCATGCTATTATTTCTCATATGCTCTTTATTAGCTAAATAATATATTACAAATAAAGACACATCTTTGGTGGGTCCAATATTAAGATACCAATCTATTATTAGAAAGAATTTACATAGAATTGCTATTAATGCTTTGGGTTATGGTTCTGAAATGTGGTGACTAACATTATTATTTCAGGGAGTGTTCTGAAATTCATTATACATATAAGATAAATTATTTTCATGCCATTACGGTCGTGAAAATAAATAAAATACATTTGAAAACATTTGATTATATTTGAATCTATGACAAAATATTTAATGAAAAATTATCTTAACAATAGTAAGACGAATGTCTTATTTTTTCCCAAGGCATATAGATACTCTTAAATATAGAAATAAGTTATGATGGTAGGATTGTATGATAATTTTGAAATAACATTAATAATTAATCTAGCTATTAATATTTGGCATTGATATATATTTTGAGCAGAGTGCATTTTAATATTAGAGCATTAAAACTGGGTCATGAAGCAAAAGAAATAAATATGAAGAAGTTTGCGGTGCTGACATAATAGCCTAAAAATAACTAAGAGGAAAAGGTCGTGCTTCTGGATGAGAACGAAGTGGATGAGCATAGCATGTGCCAAACTTAGGGATCACCACCAGAGGCCCTTTTATACGAAGAAATGGATGGGCATAGCATGTTCCAGACTTAGGGATCACCGCCAGTGACCTTTTTCTACGAAGAAAGAATATGCATAGCATGTGCCAGACTTAGGGATCACCGCCAGAGGCATTTTTATACAAAGGTGTGAAAAGGAATCTATGGGTTCGAACTTGTCACAACCCCCAGATTAAGACTAGAAGCACATATATATAAACATGAAGATAAGGCTAAATGTCAGCAATGCAGTAATGATGTCACTAACGGCATGAAATATAATTTACTGCTTTAAAATAGATGACCCTTATTTGAATGCTATAATTTATATAAATAATATCACTATGCAGTTATATATATATATATATATATATATAGAGAGAGAGAGAGAGATTTAGATTAATAAAATATACATGAAGATTTTATTTAGTTAAAAAAAACCATTAAGATTTACCCCCATCCCTTTTCTGATATTTAAAATAATTCAATCCAACCTTCCTGATTTTTATAATAACTGGAATATTTAAATACTGTATTTGATATTTTAAGAGTATGAAAAATGAAGTAAGCTTAGCAGTTATATAGAAATAAATTATAAGTCACCCTTTCAGAATTTAATAAATAATTATAAAATAATGTTTCAGAGCGTTAATTAGCATAGAGCTCTGGACTTTACCCTGGGTAGAAAATCCAGAGTTGAAGAAATATATTTTTATAATAAACCAACATAAAATGTTGATTCGAAAAAAAACAAACTGGTGAACATATATCATATAATATATTGAGGGAACGTTAAAAACCTTAATTAATGGAGATTTAATTGAAAAACAAAAAGGCTTTTAGAAATTAAGTTCGCCAGGTTGCTGGAAATTAGCATCTTAATAAGCAAGCAGATATATAAATCAAATAATAAATACATATAAATAAATGACCGCACCAAAGTTAAGGAAAGTTAAGAGCATATAAGAGAGAATTAAATTTATAGGAATTACTTAAGAGCAAATTACATATTAAAACAAAAACAAAGTTAAATAATACATTAGAAGAAATCTTGATAGATTATTTAGGTTAGATTTAGTTTGAGGTGACAGCTTGAAAAATTACCTTGCAGTTTTAAGAGTTCAATTTAAAATATTGCATGTTCTCCTGTGGCAGCAAGCTTCTATTAGCACACTGAAGTTCTTAGGTCGGGCTTTTCACTCTTGGGCAGCAGGATGGTACGGCCGCGGAAGATGATGACCCAAAAGGGCTGAGAAGTGATGGATTTGCTGCTACATTATTTAAGTTTCAAGTGATGTGTAATACGTTTACAATCAGTTCTCTCAATAGTAGCTAATCTCTCTGTGATTCAAAATTCAGTCATTTTATACTTTTTCTTTATCAGTTGTTTTTGAAGATGCAACAGTAAGATAACGTCCAAAAATAAATTCAAATCTATTTCCAGATTAGAAATAGATTTGACAACATGTTTTCAACAAAAGTATCTCTAATCTTAATCCCATTTTAAGTAAAAACTTTAATTAAAAATACCTACCCCAGATTAAAACAATAGTGCTTCCAACCCCTTTCTTCCATATTGGATTTTACAAAATATACAGTTTACAAGAAAAAAAATAAGCTATTTAAAAAGAAAAAGTTTTAAAAAAATGACTTATAATAAAATATTTAAAATCAATATTGTTAGTAAGTTTTTGCTCCTATGTATATATTTGAATTGCACCTATAATACTTTAATAAAAAAAGAACTAATAATTAATAATAGAATTAATAATCATAAAATTAATAATAAAATGTTATTGAAAGTTAAAATTGATAAATTTAGGCACACATTTCAAATATATACATAATATATATATGAGAAAAGGAGTGGGATAAGATATAGGGGTTTGAATACGGGTTAGTAGGTGGAAACATGAAGCTCAATCTTAAGCTAAGATTGACTGCTTCACTTGTTATATTTATTGTATCACATAGATATAATTCATTTGCATATAGTCCATTTGTTAGCTATAGACTTGAAAATAATGTGATGAAACATGTAGCAAAACCAGAGTGACTCCAAAGCATGAGTATCAAGGCATAGGCAAGAATCACAATTTGATTATTTGCCTGCATATGCAATCTTTCTGTACATTTGATTACTAGTTTTGTAAATCATTACTTGTAAACACAAACACACCATATAAATGTAATAATAAATAATAAATTATTAAACTTTTTGAGAATCATTATTTTTATAAAATAAGTGGATTAGAACTTTAGAAAATTACTGTAGATATGAATTCTGTATGAGCATAAATAAATATATAATTTATATCGACACACACCAACTACAAACTAAAATTAATAAAAATTATCATTTTTTCAAATAATTAAAAAAAAAAAATTCAAAAAATTAAAATTTTAGACTTACGAGTCTCATATTTTGTTTTATGTTTAGACTCTATTGTAGGCCTTGTTTGTGAATCAGAGTACTTTTACTCTGATAAAAGTCTATTTCAAAGCCAGTATGTATTTTTTGTCTTTATCACTTCATAAAAATTACAAAATTGATCAAAAAAAAAATTAAATGTTCTGCTTAATAAAAAAAATTTGTAAAAAATCAAAATTTCATTGGATTTTTTGTGGTAGACATCTTTAGAAAACTACATCAGATATCTATCAAATGCCCATATTTTTGTTGATGTCATGATTATAGTTTTTACATCAGTAAAGAAATAAAACATTTTGACTGATCAAATAAGATGCGTGGGTCAACCGCTTGATGGGCCAAAGCCCTCTTTCATTTTTCCAACAAAGAATGAAAATGCGCAATTTACACTATTCATCTCAAAGATTAGATTCCATTCAAAGGAATGCAAATGATCATGAGATAAAAGTTTAAAACATTTTTCCCTACGATAAAAAATCTTTTTAAAATTAACAAGTCCTATACATAAGATATCAATCCAAAAAAGATGCTTTCAAAAGAATATTTTCAGGATATCTAGCAAAGATGTGGTCAATAAATGAAGTTGATGAAGATGTAACCCCTCTAAGATGAATAAACATTGAATAGATCCAAAAAGTGGCAGTATATTCAAATAATGTTGAACAGCAAAAGTAATTTCAACAGAAATATCTATGTTCAAGTCACCAATAAGATAATGAATTTATCATTTAATCTAGTAAGTAAATCACCAAGTTCATCACCAAATCTTTTGAATGTATATCTGCAAGACCTATACAGAGCAACAAGTGTTAATTTGTCTGAACCTAAAATGAAGTTTCAAAGAATATCCTCAGAAGAATCAAAAACAGCTTCAAGAGAAGAAGCACTGATTTATAATAACTCCACCTGACCTGTTATTAATTCTAGATTTAATAATTGATGTATATCCCTCTAATTCATACAATCCTTTTTCACATTCCTTAATCCATATCTCAGACAAAATTATACAAAATGGTACTTGAGTACTAACTAAGCTATGACGTACTACACAGGCCGCCGGTAGATAAGATCAACGATCAACCAAAACAATGACATGGCAACTGAAACATTGGCATGCCTAATCGATAGAAGTGATCAAGGTATTTTCGTGGTCACCAACGAGATTATGTAATATTGCGGTGAATTGTGGTAAATACCTGTCTTTTACCTGCTGTCGTATTGCAAGCAAGACGTGTTTTTTTCTATTGTCTGTTATACGCCATTTTGTGAGATTTTCATTTTACATTTTGCTAATTGAGAAATTATTGCTTATTTTACATTTTCATTGCTGAGATTTGGATTACTAATTTCTGTGATTTTTAATTATTGCTATTTATTATTTTTATTACTAATTTCAAATTTTGATTTTTATTACTAATTTACATTTTGATTGCCGTGTTATTTTTATTACTAATTTATTACTAATCAACAACTTACAAGAAAATGTCGGATATAAATAGTATGCTTTCGGTGTAGTACGTCATAGCTTAGTTAGTACTCAAGTACCTATCAAATGAATAATCAAGTGAATGTAAAAGAATTAACAACTCATCAGTGTTTCTCACATTACCAATATTTATATGAAAAATCTTAAAATTAACAATAGCCAAATTATGTTCTCCTGTTAAATTTTTTTAAAAAAGATAACCCATGACATAAATTAGACAAATCAGATAAAACTAATCCTAATAGCCCTATCTCATCTATCTTTAACCTCAACCAAATTTTCCCATTTTTAATCCAAAAAAATCTATACTTATTTTCTTTAGCCACTGTACATACTTTCCAAAATAATTTCCTATTTTCATGCAACAAATCTTCATTTAAATATATATACTTATCAACTGTAGCAATAAGCAAAACATCAGATAATAATTATTTTACCTCCTGACAAAAATAAATCTTTTCTCATTTCATTAACAAAATTAACTTTTATTACAGGCCTAAAACTACCTCCATATTTTAATCTATAAACAGAATTAATTTAATTTTTATGAAAATCGGACAATTCTAATTTTTTAGCTATATTTTCTGCAATGTGAAATAAAATTTTCATCATCAGCATATTCAATATTAGCAATTTCAATATTATTTTCTAAACTTTGCTACTTTAAAGAAAACATTTATTTTTTGCAAATCGCTTAACAAGGAATCTTAAATTCTCTAATTATTTGTTTTATATTATTTTGAAATAATTCAAGTTCTAAAGTAAGTTTAGTAAAAGACTGAGATAAGGAATCAATATTATTCTGTAAAATAGGAAGGATATCAAATTTTCAAGTTTATCTGCTGAAGTAATTCAAAACTAGAATTGTTGTCTAAAGAATTAGATAAGGAATCAGAATTAGATCCATCATTTAAACTAATGCTTAAATTAATTCCTGTTCTACAATTTTTACATCTCCACAATGTTTTATTTGCAGATGACATATTTTTAAATGTCCTTTCACTTACTATACTACATTTAAAATGATAATTCCCATTACAACCCAACAGTTTATAAAATTTCCACCAAAAGGAAGAGCTAAATGACAAAAAGTATTAATAGTAATAAAATCTAAAGTTTTAAAACAAAAAATTAAAACTAATTAAAATTCCAACAGAGATTAAAAAGTAAGATAATTAAAAAAACTAAAGTAAAGAAAAAAGAAAAAAAAACCTAAAAGAATAAAATGAATCAATTAATTAATTAAAAAATAATTCCAACAAAGATTAAAAACTAAGATAGCTAAAAAACCTAAAAAATATAAACTAATTTAAAACATGATAACAAAAAACCAAAAAGAATAAAAATTGCTACTTAAAAATAAGTTAAAAGAAATCAATAAATAAGAATTGAAATATAAAACTATTAGAAATATAAAATAAATTCTAAACAACATCAATAAAATCTTCAAACTCTGCTTAATAACACCATCACAAATAAGAAAAAAAAACCTAAAAAAAATTGTAAAATTCAAAAATCTGAGAGACAAATAACGCATGTTAACTCTACAAAGTCAGCAGCAATAATCAATAATAATAATACATCCATACATAGAACACTCATTCATTACTTCGTTTAGTTCATATTTATAATGCTATTTTTTAATTTCTTTTGCAAAAAACTTTTCTTTCTGAAATATTTTCACATTATATCTAATTGCAGATCTTCTAGACTGTATATTCTCCACCAATCTTAAGCAAAACAATTAAAGTCACATATTTTGTGAGATAACTTTTATAATGTAACTGGAGATTGCCTATCCCATGAACAGCATGTTCAAGACCATGATAAAATATCCTTTTAAGAAGCCTGGTATTGTTTGTTCATTTCACACAATCAATCCATGGAATCAATTTTACAATAATAAATTATAAGGCATTACATATTTCTAAAAGAGATGATAATAAATGGACAGTTGAAATCTTAAATTGGATTCCAATAGATTGTAAAAAGACATAGAAAGAGACCAGATGTGAGATGGATGCATGAAATAAGGAAGTGTGCTGGGATGTGAAGAGAGGATAGAGTTCGGAAAAGATGGATTGAACTCAGAGAGACATTCATCCTACAGTAGATCAAAAATAGTTAAAAATACTGACAATAATGATATCATATCCAGAAAAATGGAAACAATATTGATTGGTTTTTTGATTTTTCCATTAAATTGATATAGTAATATCTTGTATATGAAATTTTTTTTGTTGGAAGGCAGTATTTAGGCAATGGGTTAATCCTATGACCTAATTTTGCCTCTTGATTGAGTATATTTTCCATTTGTCACTGCTTGCCATATTCTTAATACAGTTGGTTCTACTATTTCAATAAGACCTTATACCAGCAACATTTATTTATAACTTTATTCATATATTGTGTATATCTTGCTTTTTTTAAATCTCAACACATTATCTCACACCTTTTGTTATTTTCCTTGTTCAACTCTTTTAACACAATATAATTATTATTCTGCCTTTTTAAAAAAAAAAACATTTTTTCACAAATGATCTCACAATCATTGTGATATTTTCAGGTTTTTAGGGTTTTTGTGATGCACCCTTTATCTCATTTCCATCACAATGCAATGAAACATCAATGCAGAAGCATAGATCATCATTTTTCACCATGAAAGCACCTTACTAGAGGCATCAAATACCTGAAACTCCATTTCTGTATTGGCAACTCCATACGTTTCTATTACATTGCTCTAATAAAAAATATCAAGTTGTCAATAGTGGAATGAAGATTTAGGTATCCGATATCTCTATTTCATCTAATAAGCTAAGGTTGTTCTTGAAATGGCTACACTGTGAGAGAGAATAGCAAGAGTTTCTGCACTGGTTAGTTTTGATATAATGGAATTAAAGAAGAGAGGTACTGATAAATTTTTTTAAGAAAAATTGACTATTTTTGTGATGTTACCTTTTCCCACATAAATTAAGTATTAGTCTCATTTAGAATATGTCCACATTAGCATTTGTGTGACACTTCTTGAGAGATGCCTCTTTTACTTGAGTATGTACTATGCTTTGATCAATAGCAGAGAAGTTTCCTTATATTATACATAGATTTTCCCATTTATAATCGATGCCCAGTTTAGTGTGATGATAAAGTGGCAAACTCAGAAGTGTGAAGTCCTAGGTTCGATTTCAAAGCTTTCAATTGTTCAAACTTTTTATGAACTCTTAAACAGTAAAGCCATTTGATTATTTGCTCATTTTATTACCATTGTAATGTGAAAAAATGTAGCAATATTTACTATAGTCCATTGCAGTGTAAAGACCACTCTAAAACACTCACAAAGGCAGAGTGAATAAAAAAATCAGTATTCTCTTGGTTTTTCCAATTGCCAATTTGTAATGATTTGAGTAGTTTTCCATTCTTTTTTATTCTTTATATGAAGAATAGCTAAATATTCACTTATTGGCCAATAAGTAAGATGGTTGACTAGATTAGCTATGGATAAGCCATATGAAAAATCCTGAGTCAGATTTAAACACTGATTATAAGCATTCAAGTAGATGTGTTTCTTCACAGTCAATGTATTAACGTTTATTTGACCAACCATATTCTATGAATTTTTTCTTTTCCCATTGTAAATATTAATTTTTATTAAGTGTGATGTCAGCACATAATACTTATATAAGGCTAAAACCTTAGTACATGCACCATGAGTGCTTAATTTTAGCAAGAGAGACCTCTACAAATTATAACGCAAGATTTGACTTTATAAAGATTTGCCTATATAATTAAGAAAATAGGTTGAGAGATAAGAGAGTCCCTCTTATCTTTATAAAGTCAAATCTTGCGTTATGATTTGTAGAAGTCTCTCTTGCTAAAATTAAGCACTCAAGGTACATGTACTAAGATTTTAGCCTTATATAAGTATTTCCCATTTGTGTAAAAATACTATATAATAATTTACCAGCTGCCTAGATTGGCTATGAATTGACTATCTAAAAAATTGCTGAGTTTCAAGACTTAAATATCTGAAAAGTGAATGTTAAACAAATGAAATAGGTATTATATTACTTAGCTTTGAACGTGGCTACACACCAACTTGTTACTTAAAATACTATCCTTATGATGCATTGTTTATCTGTTAGTAAATGTAATACTTACACCACTAAACATCGCATGATCTATTCTTTATGCTTACACAAGCTGTTTATGCAGAGGCAAAACTTTATTGTGTTTTCATTTCGGACTTAAAGCTTTATAGTTAGCTAATAAGGTAAAAGATGATTGAAGGTAGAATAAATCTAGGTGCAGTGCTCTTAAATCAAAGACACTTCACTGATGAAAGCTGCAAGCTAGAACTTGTCTGGGGATATTGGATGAGTAGGCACTAAACAGGGATTTATTTACCAACCTTCCTGCATCTATTGCTTACTCTTGTTTGCAATGAGTGGCACTACTATATGGAGAGTTTTGCCTCTGTGTAAATGTATATTTCTAACATTCTGGACACTTATCATTATAATTTCTTTTTAAAGTTTAAAATGTTCATATTATATTGCTATCAGAGTGATTGTGTAAATCCAAAAGTTAATATTCAATCAAGGCTATTTTATATTGCCTATCAATATAACTTATTTATTTACATGATTTGGTTCAGTGGTAGAGTAGCATGTTATGGAGCTCAAGATCTAAGAAACAAAGCTGAGCCTCATACTACCAGCATTCAAACTTTTTATGAATGCGTAAGCAATAAAGCCGTTCAATTAATCTGCTTATTATATTTGATATAACAGTAGTGTAACCAACTCTGGATCTTGAGGTCCATGTATCGTAACCAGATCTCTTACTCTGGTACCCAAAAATGTATTATCAACTTCTGAGCATTAAACTACTTTGTTTTATCCATCTTATAAAGTTTATTAATAGTAATATTGCAATTTGCTGTTTTTTATAAACCCATTTAAATAAACATTTATTTTTAGCGCTGTTTCTAATTGTAATAAATTTAATCAGCCATTTAAGCTATTGTGCACTTTTTTTTTTTTTTTTCACGAGTGTTAAATAATAATAAATGAGTACTTCCGCTTACAACACAAGATATAGTATTTAGGAAAGAATAAAATGAATCCACTTATTCAATCCAACCCAAATGCTTATATATGGGCAAATCTTAAGTACTGTAAGTGAAAGTGTGAGGATAGACTACTCACTTTAAACCACTGTTTATGATATCTGAATGAATGACGCCAATGAAATTATCTAGAATTTACCAGACGTCACTCACAAATGAAACTCTTAAACATATGTAAATAAACATTTATTTTTAGCACAATTAGAAACAGTGCTAAAAATAAATGTTTATTTACATATGTTTAAGAGTTTCATTTGTGAGTGACGTCTGGTAAATTCTAGATAATTTCATTGGCGTCATTCATTCAGATATCGTAAACAGTGGTTTAAAGTGAGTGGTCTATCCTCACACGTTCACTTACAGTACTTAAGATTTGCCCATATATAAGCATTCGGGTTGGATTGAATAAGTGGATTCATTTTATTCTTTCCTAAATACTATATCTTGTGTTCTAAGCGGAAGTACTCATTTATTATTATTTAACACTCGTGAAAAAAAAAAGTGCACAATAGCTTAAATGGCTGATTAAATTTATAAACCCATTTATTACATATACATAGTGCATCTTAATGAAAAGATGACTGGTTCTTTCTCCAATATGTCTAAAGCACCACCTTTAAATTGATATGCATGTGTTACATAATTTGGCTAAACTTTTAAGGTGCTGGATGTTTTTTATGATGTAAAATGTTCCATGCCTTTGGAGATTTGCTTCAAAATTTTTCTTTCCACCATAAAACCTTGCCAGCACTTGAAATCATGTTTATGACACTTAAATTCACTGCCAATTTACAGTTTCAATCATTTCAAAGATTTTAATAGCAATTGTATTCAATTTAAAACAAAATTTGATGATGGCATGATGTCCTGTCGAAGTATGATACCCACTTCCACATTTTATGTTGTAATACATAATCCAGACACTTTGAATTTCTGTAGCAAATAGCTGGGCTATGCCATTATATAAAGTGTTGATACAGAGATTGTATTATAGGTAGTTTGGAGAGAGAAAACCAAGTTACCAATTACCTTTTCATAACTATATACTGTACATATAAAATTTCTGAAATATAATTAATATCTTCCTCTCAAAATCAATTTCTCACCAATTAAATTATATTGGTGTTGAATTGTTCAAGCTTCTCAGTGACATATACATTATTTGTTAATAGGAATCATCGATCTCATTGCTGGTCACCTCTTTTTTTCATCATTAGTCATTTTGACCATTATATATTCTGTAATGAATTGCATATTCTCACAATGTAGCCAAAATAAATAATTTTAGGGACTTTTTTTTACTTCAAGTACTTGTTCTGCTGTAATTTGATCAAGTATCCATCTGTTCACTTTCCTTGTTATTCATGATATTAAACCACTAAACATCATATGATCACCATTTGTTATGCTTGCTCATAATTATTATTAAAATAGGCAAAACTCTCCATACAGTAGTGCCATTCAGTGCAAGCCAGAGTAATCAATGGATGCCAAAAAGGCTTGTGCATAAAATCCCTATCTAGTACCTACTCGTCCAATATCCCCAGACTAATATCTAGCTTGTAGCTTTCGTCAGTGAGGAGCAAGGCTAGATCCTAAGATCTAGGTTCAGTGCTCTCAGATCCAAGTATCATCACTGATGAAAGCGACAAGCTAGAAACTAGTCTGGGGATATTGGATGAGTAGGCACTAGATAGAGATTTTATGCACAAGCCTTCTGGAATCCATTGATTACTCTGGCTTGCACAAAGTGGCACTACTGTATAGAGACTTTTGCCAGTTTTTATTTATGATAATATTAAGTCTTTGTAAGAAACACAATTCAAAAAAATTAGTAGCTTTAATATTCTTTTTTTTTTCAATAGCAGACTGCAATTTTAACTACTCTGTTGTTCATTTTTAACGTTATATTCCTAATTTAAAATCATTTTTATGCTTTTTATTGTAACTGCCCAGAGTCATCAACTTGGAATTCTTTATTGATGATGAACGATCCAAAAAATCTACAAATTATGATTTCACTATCTTTTAAACTTCTGGCCCACGATTAAAAGTAATTTTTCCCCAGATCCAATTCACTATCTAATATTAAATATTGAATGTGTTTAGAAAAAGTCAAACTTTATTTACACTTCCCAAATACATTCAACTGTTAGTAATGACATACAGATTAATATATAATACAATGTTTTAAGTGGCATTACTCTCCTCTTTTAAGTGACAAAAGTAGCATGGGTATTGAACCTGGACCTTGGGATTTATGAATATTGAATTTAAGGTAATGCTTTAACCAATGAAACTATCCTGTCAACAGCACAAGTTAGTAAAAATTTCATATACTTATCTATGATGGTCCTTTTGGTTTGTTCACTCTTTCCTAAGAGTAAAGTTAATTAGCGGCTCCCAGACTTTGTGTATTATCACACTAAGTTAACTTATAGGTTTATTTGCCATTGTCATCTTAGCAGCTTTTTGAATTTGTTTTCTTTGCACTTTTTCTTATCTATCCAATATTTTTTACTTTCACAATTAAATGTATGTTCATTGATACATACATGGTCTGATACTTTTGATATGTTTGGTTTCTTTTTCTAATCATCACATTGTGCTCTTTCAGTCATTTTTCAATCGGATGATGAGGTGCACTAATAAACATTTTTCTACATTCACATGACATTCTACAGATGCTTTTGTTTTTCAGCATTTCAAATGTAAGTTTTATAAACAGTACAATTCCTCATAGTCTGATATGAGTTTGGAAAGCTGTTCTGATGTTATACTGATTGCCTTTTTCTTCATCTGTTTATTATTCCTGGCATATATGGATGCACTATAGTACCAATAATTTTTTTTTCTTTTATTGTTTTGCTTTGCCATCTTTTTTTTTAAAGTTTTTATGAGAGGATAAATAATTATTTGTCATGAAAGTTTGTTCTACATATTTTCTTTTTCCATATCACTGGTTTCTGAACAAACTTCTTTTTCTCTGTTTCATAGTGATAGTATAGCTCTGAGTGTTGTATTTCTGGTGTGATTTGATGCATAAACTAAGCATTTTTCTGCATGTGTAGATTTTCTGCATGTGTAGATTTTCTGTAATTTATAGTTTTGATTTTGCTATGAGAGACACTTATTGTTGAAGTGTGTCCATAATATTTGTAATAGTTCTTCATCATGCACCTATATAACAAATGGTTCATCAACATAATGAAGTCAAACATTAGATTGATATGGAGTAAATAATAATTCCATTATACTACCAATAGGAAGACTTGTTGTGCTTTGTTTGCTATTATCAGTACTTAACCTTTTCTTGACAGTAGACAATGTTTCATCACAGGTTATATTTGTAAATAAACTTTTCACATCAAAGCTTACTAATATGTCAATTCTTTCAATTTTCATATTCTTAAGTAATTCTACAGAGTGCTTAGAGTCTTGACAAAGAACTAAGAGCTTTATGAAGAAATATTGAAAAATTTTGGAAAAATGAATTTCTAGAATTAACAATAGATTTATAAATATAAGAAACTTGACTGAAATACAATGTTAACTTACTTTTTCTGAATCAATGAAGTACCTGTGATGCTTTTTGAGTAATTCTCGTGACTTTGTGTCTGCACTTGGTTTCAGATTTGTTGCCACATTTTGTAACAGCCTATTGTGAGGAGCTCTTGTGTTTTGTTATCATAATCAGTTGTACCTACAGCAGGGAAAATAGTTATAGATTTGTCTAGTTTAAGAGATTTAATAGCTTTCTTTTCATCATAGAAAATGTTTGATTTCAGGTTTTAGTATCAAATGTTTTTTATTATCAACTATAATTCTGCCATTTCTTCTAGGGGCAATTTTTGAGACACTTCCTCAGTGACTGCCATTATATTTCCTAAAGGGATAACAGATGGTATGTTGGCAAAGTTTCATCCTTTTTCCAGAACAGAAATTCCAGCATCTGTAATGTTTTAGAACTAAGATTTTTAATTGTTGAAGCTGATATGTTGTTTGATGTAATATGGCTCTTGATATATTCTTTTAAGTTTCCAAGTTTTTTCTTTTGACATTCTTTTATATTTCCATGTAATTTAGAATATTATTTTTTTACTGGTTGAGCAAATCATGTAAAATCTTTAACAATAAGTTTATTCGATAGAAAATATTCTACATTACTAATAAAATGTAAGGTTTGATACTTGGAAATCTGTTGAATATTTATTATTTTTTTAGCAGGGCTTCACTTGCTCTTTGAATAATTTTCTCACCTCGGGTAATGAATTAGAGATTTTGGTTGCAAACTCTTAGGAACAATCCTTTCAGATTTACAAAAAAAAAACTTAATTGATTTTTTACTTTAGACAGTTTTAGGCATAATATTGAGTCCATATTGAAAATTTAATATTTATATAAAAGTTTGTGATGATATATATTATATATTGGTATAGTTTCATCATCTAATATTAAGTATTAATATAAACTTTCTAACATAATCAACTGTTAGTAATAGTACACAGATTAGTATATACTCAATGTTTCGAGTAGTATTATACTCCTTTCTTTTTCAGGTATTACTGGCCTTAACAATGACAGAACTAGTAAGGGAATTGAATGTTGATCTTTAGATTCTGAATATTGAAATTAAAGTAACACTCTAACCGAGATTTTCTGCCAAAGGCAACAGTCAGTAGAAATTTCATATACTTATCTATGAGGGTACTCTTGATTTGTCCATTATTTATGAAACTGAAATAGAGTTGGGCTAGACATATTGTTAGAAGTGATAATAATAGATGGACCACTGAAATATTAAACTGGATTCCAAAAAATTGTAAAAGACTTACAAAGAAACTCTATGTGAGGTGGATAAATGAATAAATTAGGGAAGTTTGCTAGTTTTGTTGTCAAGAAAAAAGAGTAGGAATCAAAGAAACTGCATTTTACTTGGAGAGACTTTAATTCTGCAGTGGGTTAATAATGTTTTAAATTGATGATGATGGTGATATATGCATAAATAATTAGTTAAACACAATACAATTATATATATATATAGATAAATGCTGTGCTTGAGTTGGTTTTTTAGATCTAATGTCCCAACTCCTCACTGAAGAGACCCATAGGTCGAAACCGGTCTGGGGATGGGGACCATTTAAAATAAAAATGATTTGAATGCCTTCTCTTGTAGTAGCATTTATCATTAAAAAAAAAGCTTGTTTAGAGCTATTAGCACGCTCTTAATTTTATATATATATATATATATATGCAATGTGCAAATAATGTTAATTTATCTTATACTATTTATAGATATTTTATAATTTTATAAGTCATGAAGCTTAATAAAAAATCAATTGGTCTCTTTGTTCTAACCAGAAACATGCAGCATTCTAGGCTGTTATAAAAAAAATTATGATCTTTCAAGAGGGAATGTTAATAGGAAAATCAACCAATCTCTGATGGATATATGTTTCTGTACTAAAGAGGAACTTATATTATCTCACATTGCTAAAGTTATCATTTATAATATGTCCAGAAGAGAATGGTTGAAATTTCTATCAAACACTACTACTTGAACAATTCTAAAATTTTTATAATGGCATAAATTAAATTAACATTATTTATATATGTGTGGTACTAATATCATCTATGGTCTTTATTACTTTTTACAATGCTTTTTTATAACCCACTATTGACAGTTTTGATTGTCCCAACAATCTTCTTCAGAACTTCTAGCAGTTAAGATTTGGAAATATAAGTAAAAGTTCTGAAGAAGATTGCTGGTGAAATAGAAACTGTCAATAATGTGTTGCAAAAAAGCATTGTAAAAAATAATAAAGAACATAGATGATATTAATATTATATGGATTTGGCAATGCAATAAGAAAGATAAATTTATATATGTGTATATATATGTATAATGTTGACTACCTGCACTCATTACTTTAATACCAATCATTTCAGATAAATAATGATGAAAACAGTAGTAAACTTTCCATGCAGTAGTGATACCCAGTGTAAACATTAGTAATCAATGGATGCAAAAAGATTTGTAATTCCCATTTAGTATCTACTCATCCTATTGTGGCTTTCATCAGTGAGGAGATTTGGATCTGAGAGCACTGCACCTAGATCTTAGGATCTAAAACAATCCTCCAGCAGCTCTCTTTTACCTGTTATTAAGACTTGCATTGGGTAGTACTGTATGGATAGTTTGCTACTATTTTAACAGCTTGTTTAAGAATAGGAAATAGTGATCATGTGATAAATTTTAGTAGTTTTTATAAATGATTAGTACTAATCATTTATTAAACAAAAGAACCTTCTTAACCCTGGTGTAAACTTAGGCATATATGTGCATAAGTTTATTATAAATAGAGTATGACTGACTCTACTTAAATGAAAACTAAACTGATGCAATTTCAGCTGATAGGAAATCAGGATTGCTTTAGAAAAGGAATGTGTCCTGCAAAAGATTTAATTGAATTTTTATTAAACATTATATTTAAGACCATAAATTTTTATACATTTCTAGAGGGCATAAATACATAATGTTAATAATATATATATATATATATATATATATATATATATATATATATATATATATATAATAGAGTATATATATATATATATATATATATATATATATATATATATATATATATATAATAGAGTATATGTCCACTTTTTAAATCAATTGTTTCTTCACCTTTTCTTCTAACTTCACAAAGTCCAATAATGTCCCATTTAATATAAGACAATTCTTCTTCTAATTCTTGCAATCTTCCTTCACTTGAAAGTGATCTGCAGTTGTAAGTACCTAAATAAAAAGTCATCATCAAATGGCAGCCTGGATCCACAATCAGGGGATTCTTAGCACCCTCCGCCTTCGGCCACCAACCGCTGCCTTGGTTGGTGACTTTACAGCCTCCTGGGAATAAGGGCCATGCTTTATTTTTGTCTGTCATAATTGTATATATGTATTGGAAAAATATTTATCATTCACACAAACATTCATTCTGCCTTATCAGGCACTGAGAGGAAAGACCATGGTGTTTCTTGATCTTAAACTCAGAGGTAAAAAGCCAATAAATTCACACACTGGATAATGCATGTTGGTGAGCAGCCCATTCATGTTCGTATACTATATGAATAATCACATAGTAATAACAGATGCAATGACAAGAACGTATGGAGTGGACATTAGGAATTTGCCCTGCTCAGTTCCTTTAAGGCCTCCAAGAGAAATCAAAGGGTCTCCTTTCCGTTAATAGCAAACTCCTTTCTGCAGAAATACAAGTGGAGTAGGATTCATTATAAATAAAAAGTGGAAGAACAATATTGTGGAGATTGATGGTGTATCGGACAGAGTTGCAAGATTAGTTATACAAATTAATAGCAGATACCAAATGCAGATAATTCAAGTTTATGCCCCAACAAGTTCTCATAATGATGAAGTAGTAGAAGATTTTTATATGGATGTACAAAAGACTTTTGATCAGAGTAAACAACATTTTAAAATTGTTATGGGAGACTTTAATGCTAGAATTGGTAGACAAATGAAAGATGAAATTGCTGTAGGTAATTTTGGTTATGGTAATAGAAATGAGAGAGGACATAGACTTGTGGAGTTTGCAGAAAAAGAAAAACTTTATATTATGAATTCATTTTTTGAGAAAAATGTTAAAAGGAAATGGACATGGAAGCATCCAAATGAAGGTACAGCAGAATTGGATTATATTTTGACTAACAGGAAATACATATTTCAAGATTGTAATGTTCTTAATAAATTTAACACAGGAAGTGATCATCGATTAGTAAGGTGTAAGTTATGTGTTAATGTAAAACTAGAGAGACAAAAATTATTGAGAAAAACAATATTTACAGTTGATATTCCTAATCTTCAGAAACATTCTAATGAATTTAAATTAGAACTTACAAATAGGTTTCAAATGTTAGGAGATTTTGAACATGATTCAGATTTAAATGAAATTAATATGAAAATAACTAATACACTTTTAAAAACTGCAACAAAGATAGCTGGTAGAAAAAAGCAGCAATTGACTAATAAAATTTCTACTGAGACTAGAGAATTTATGAAGAAAAGAAGGAATATGAAGATATACAAAAATGATGTATTAAAAAGAATTGAATATCTCGAATTTTGTAAAATGGTACGGAAAAGAGTTGAAAATGATATAAGAAAGTATAACTGTGAAATAGCAAGGAAAGCTGTAGAAGAAAATAAAAGTCTCAAAAATGTTAAACAACATTTTGGTATTGGTAGGAAATTTATATCTGCAATAAGAAAAAAAGATGGAATTATTACTAAAAAGAGAGATGACATCATGAAATTGGTAGAAGATTTTTATCAAGAATTATATAGTAATAAAGAACAAATATCTCCTATATCTATTACATCTTCCGAATTGCCGAGAATTTTAAATGAAGAAGTGAAACATGCAATTAAATGTATGAAGAAAGGAAAGGCTCCAGGAAATGATGGAATTATAATTGATATATTAAAAGAAGGAGGTGAAGAAATAGAAACAATTTTAGCAAAGTTATATACCAAATGTCTAAATGATAAAGATGTACCAGAAGATTGGAAGAATGCAGTAATAATATTAATATTTAAAAAAGGTGATAAAGAAGATATTAGAAATTACAGACCTATCAGCCTTTTTATCAGTTTTATATAAAATTTTTACCAAGATAATTACAACTCGTCTACAGAGAACTTTGGATTTCCACCAACCAAGAGAACAAGCTGGATTTAAAAGTGGTTTTAGTACAATAGATCATATCCAAGTATTGAGAGAGGTCATAGAAAGGACAAATGAATATGAGCTGTCATTATGTTTTGGATTTGTAGATTATGAAAAGGCATTCGATTCTATACACATTTCTTCAGTGATTAAAGCATTGGATCATCAAGGTATAGATCCAGGATATTGTCATATTTTAAAGAATATTTATAAAAATGCAACAGCAACAATTAGATTACATAATGATACTGGAAAAATCAATATTGAGAAAGGTGTAAGGCAAGGTGACTCCATATTTCCAAAACTTTTTACAGCAGTGCTGCAAGAAGTATTTTGTGGATTAAAATGGGAAACTAAAGGAATGAAAGTAAATGGCGAATATTTAAGTCATTTAGATTTTGCAGATGATGTAGTTGTTTTTGCAAATAATGCTTCAGAGCTGCAGGAAATGTTGCAGGAGTTAGCAGATGAAAGTAGAAAAGTAGGACTAAAGATAAATGTTAAAAAGACTAAATTAATGTTTAATCAATTTGCTCAAAATATGAAAATAAAGATTGATTATGAAGAATTAGAAGAAGTTAACAGTTACAAATACCTAGGTCAGATTATTAATACAGATGGCAACATAATGGAGGAAATTAATCATAGAATCAAACTTGGTTGGAGTCCTTTTGGTAGAAATAACTTGATACTAAAAGGAAATATGCCTATGTGTTTGAAAAGAATGGTTTTTAACAAATGTGTTTTACCAGTTCTTACTTATGGATCTGAGACTTGGACACTTAATAGAATAGCAATACAGAGACTTCAGACCACTCAAAGGAGTATGGAGAGATGTATGTTGGGAGTAACAAGAAGAGATCGAAAACGCAATGTATGCATAAGACAACAAACAGGTGTTACTGACCTTATTGAAAAAATTAAAAGATTGAAATGGAGTTGGGCTGGACATATTTCTAGAAGAAATGATAATAGATGGACAATTGAAATTTTAAACTGGATTCCAAGAGATTGTAAAAGACCCAGAAAGAGACCACATGTGAGATGGATGGATGGAATAAGAAAATGTGCAGGGGTGTTGTGGAAAAGAGAAGCTAAAGATCGGAGAAGATGGATTAAACTTGGAGAGACCTTCATCCTGCAGTGAATTGATAATGGTTGATGATGATGATGATATATATATATATATTAATTCTAATATTTTCACAGATAAAAGATGTCATATTATTATCATATTATTATTACTATTTGTGGGATATTCCGTGTAGTGAAAAAGCTAAATGCTGACATTTCAGTACAATATCAAGTACCTTCCTCAGAGTGTCCTTTTTCTCAAATCATAAGAATGCACGTGAGATTTAAAATCATTTTTATCGTTTTCTTTCACCTCATATTTAAATTCTATTGGTGCATTCTTATGATTTGAGAAAGAGGACGCTCTGAGGAAGGTACTTGATATTGTACTGAAATGTCAGCATTTAGCTTTTTCACTACACAGAATATCCCGCAAATAGTAATATATATATATATATAGGCTTACTTACAATCTTATAAACATAACTTATTCAAATACAAGATCAAAACATAAAATAAAATATATAAGTATAAGTTTATAATAATTGAACTCATTATATTATATATATATATATTTAACTCATATATTATATATATATATATATATATATATATGTATTTAACTCAAATATTAAAATCTTAAGTTAGATAAATAGCTACTTAAATAGTGGCTAATTAAATTAAAATATTAAATAATTCTTTATCATATGTATGTATGAATTATTTGACTAATATTATTAATCAAGATGTAGACATGCAGATAACCCCAAGTCAGTATTGCATCTTAGCAACCAAAACAAAAGAATAGAATTTAGAATTCAATTATAAGTTATAATTATTTCAACAATAGGAAAATATTTAATCATGAAAAGCAAATATTATTCATGCTACCGGAAGTCAATTTCAGTATAAAAACTAAATCAAATAATCTAAAATGTAATCCTATCTTTTGCTAAGGAACTAACCACCACACTCATTTGTTCTGCTGTGTTTGAATTCCAAACATATTAAAAAAGATTCATGATAAAATAAATTTAATTATAAAAGAACAATTTCATCCAATAAAAGGAGTAAATAAATTACTCTTTAATATTATTACTTATATTTTCAAAACAAAATTATCTATATACTGTCATTTATTAATTATATAAATTTAGAATATCATTGTAAACTGAAATTCTAATGAAGAGAAATTTATTGAAATTTTTTTATAAAAATTGAAATTGAAATATTTTAAGAAAACAAGAATTATTAAAAATGCATTGTGGCTAAATACTACTTGTCATGGGATGAAATGCCAGTGTTTTAAACAAAGTTAATGTAATTATTCAATCCTACAAAATGTCTAAAATACATATATGTATTTCATAGACATAATTTTTAGTGAGGATTCAATTGGTAGCTAAGTACTCTGAAGAAGATGCTAACTACACATGATAGGAGGAATTATAAGCAATAGAATATTTTGATTGCCTTTGTGATGGATGATAAATAAAGAACTTAGGACTATATCATTGATGAATATTCTTATTCTCATCACAGAAAGGAATAGGACAATATCATTTGATTCAACATCTCAAAACATGTTCATGTGCTATATACTTTTGACATCTAAATTTTATTTCCTTTACTTCCAAAAATTGTTTATGCTGCAAATACTCCATTCAAGAAAATTATTTAGATGAAAAGAAATAAATCATTATGTTAAACATTTTTAAAAAAATAAAATTTAGGTCTTTCATTTAAGAAAAGTCATATTGACTGGGTAAACTTAATTTAAACTCAATATGACGGTAAGATTTGACTTTCTTCATATTGGACTTATTTATGACAAATGTAATTTCATTTATCACTAATTTAAATAACATAATAACATTTGATTACTATTCTTTGTGCCTTGAATGAAAGGCTTTTATTTGACAATATAACCATGAGTAGAGGGGGTTATTTATAAAATTGGAATTGCTTCACAAAGATCTTTTAATTTAAATCATCATCGATACATATAATATTAAATTAAGACTTAGTTAGTTAGTAATATTATAATTTTGAAATTCTAAATTTTTAATTACTGTTTTATAAATTATTGAAATGTGTTTGTGTTATGATGTATATTACTATTATGGAAATATGGGAAGGAACTATTGTTATAAACAGTAGAAATATATGCAAACACATGTTATAATTTTTTTTTCTCTTTTTGTTACATGAAATCCAATTATATTGTTATCTTTTATTAAACATGTTAAAGTTTGTTTTAAATTCGAGGAGGTCTCTTATTTGTTTGATCTATTTAGATATTTTATAAAACAAAATATTGGTGAATGCACCTACTCATACATAACTATCGTATCAATTTTACATCTTAATATTGTAAATAATTATTTATAAAATAATTTATTGAACTAATTACTATTACGGGATGTTGATGGTAATGCCCAAAGAGAGATAAATGCAACATCTGCCCTGAGTTTGAATTCTGAGCATAATGGAACCATCAATGAAGAGGTAAACTGCATGAAGCAATCTAAGTTGCATCGGTATTGAATAATTTGATTTTAAATTATCTTGTTTATTGTAGGTTCAATCTTGGATCACAATTACATTGTTTCAATCATGGCATCCTATATGAAGATCCTAAGTCTCAGTATAGTTAGAAGTGACCACTTTGATTACCTGAAAAGGATCATACCATTACAATATATATATATTGTAACGGTCACGGGACGATCGAAAAGCTCCAACTTCCCTTTCACTTATATATGTAATGGGGAATTCTTATTATTCAAAATTGTCCACCTTCCGCTACCTCAAGCAGAGAGAAATATGGAAACAGATGAGCCGATTTCCATACTTGACCGAATCTGTACGCTATACGGATATAACCTCCAGATTATTTTTCCCGATCAACCTTCTCTCGGCTGCTGTAAGATATTACAGTTACAGCGCTTGGCTAATTTATAAATTTTACAGGATAAAACCCTGCACCATCAACGTTTCACGTGTTAATCTCATAACTAAAAGAATGCAAAAAAAAAAATGAAATAATATTTCTATCCTCCTAGTATTAGACTATTTTGTGGAGTGGCGAAGAACGAGACAAGACAGATTTAAATAAATTAATATATTTTTAATACTAACAAATAATTTGATAATAAAAGACATAAGAAACATTAACATAAAAATTAAACATATTATATTCTATAGTGCTATAAGGAAATAAATACTTGAAATTCTTATAAATAAATACTTGAAATCATTATAAATGCTGTCACATTTATAACTCGTTAGCCTAGCTGTCTATCAAAAGAATGTCATTACCATTCATGAAAGGCATTTGGCCATTGTCTATGGAATTTATGTGCACATTTGACGATATATAAATAATATTTAAGTTACCTAGGATTTAGTCTTTGAGTTCATTCCGACGTGTTGTCGACCATCACGTGGATTATCCACTTCTTTAGGAGGGACAGTCGTAGATTATATTTGGCGGGATGTAGCTTCTTGGTTAATAAGGCATGGAGGACGAGGCATCACAGGTCGGGCCACTACAGGAGTCCATAGGCAGGTGTTACTACCGTAGCTGTTACATTATTGCAGAACCATTGGTACAGAAGTCCGGATTGACCGCGATCATGATGGCCTTAGCCGGTCATACTATGTGAGATATCAATGGTAAAAGTCATGTTGGTTAGCTATATCGGCTGATTCTTGGAGCCACAATTTTTTCACCTTGTCGACTCAAAGTCTCAAGCTCTAATCTCTCTTTTAATCTCCTTAGCTCTCCACCTAATTTTTCCTTTTTTCTTTTTTTAATTAAAACGTTCCAATGGTCTTTGTCCTTTAGATTCTTTGTTTCCACTTGTTGTTGACACCTCCCATGCTATGCCTTCGGCCATATGTAACTTTATTTTATATGATTTTCTAGCACTATGTACATTTTATTTATTTCCTTATTTTTCTTTGATTACTTACACAAATTTTAACGCATGTTTTTCTTTATTTCTTATTTAAATTTTAATAATCATTTATTTATCTAATTCTTGCTTTACCTCTACTCCATAAAACCCACATTTCGTTTATCGTCAAATGTGTACTTTGAAGCCCAGATTCTTATCTTTTCGAACATATTAATTTTCTAGTTTTTTCTTTCCGCGCTATCGAAGTTTTTTCTTTTTCCCTTTTTTTTTTTTTAAAACTTTACTTTTCCTAAATCATATTTTACTACATGTTTTATTTATGTTTCTTTACTGCTTTAACTTTCCTACCGTATGCTGGTAGTATTACAATTTAATATTTACTTTTATCAAAATTCGGACTTTGACTAGCAAAAGATAACGATCTTGTTAACTCTAGTTCCCTCTCTTTCTCTTTGTTGTGCTAATTTTCAACATTTCTTGGTTTTGTTAATTTCCAAGCTCGTTTTTTCTTTCTTATTTATTTCTTCCTTTCCAACCCTAACATTTCTAATTTGTGGATGTTTTGTAGGTACATGTGTGACCACAGTATGTGCGCTCATCACATTACACCGTTCCCCCCTTTAAAATTTTTTTTTTTTGCATAAAAAAAAATTTTAACCTTATGCCTGGAAATCTAAGTGCTCCCAACTATGGTTCGAACTCCTTTTTTTTTTTTCCTTTATTGCTACTATGATGTGGCAATGAGGTTAATCTATAGAGAGGCGACCAGGTAAATTATATCCCTTTCTTTGCTGAACCAAGCAGTATAGCCAAACCAATTTAATCCTAACATTACCATGCATGCGTTTAATTTCTGCCACTACTCGTATCTTTAGGTTCGAATCCACAGGATATCTCTGTGACCCAATTAAACCTGTTCATACATCGCATTTCTGCAATAAGGCACCTCTAAGTGCCAACTCCGGACACTATTATTGAGGTGGCTTGGGAGACTGGCATCTTTCCGTCCAGCTCATTCATGAGCCCAGTGTATTTCTGAAAGCTCTATATTCATACCAAAAGGGGTTCTTCCCCCATAGATTGGTCTCTGGACCATTGACTCACGATATATGTGCCTAATATCTAACTGGAAATATTAATCCTGTGAGTCATTGTGATACTGGGATCTCTGTCCCTGTGTTCTCTGTGTGATAATACTTGATGCACCGCAGACCCCACAAGCATGGCAAAGAAGAAGGAAAAACCAAGTACTGCTAATAAGATCAAGCTACAAATATCTAAGCCTACTTTCCCTCAACCTCAATCTACAACCCCATCCTGCCAATTAATTTATCCTTTATCATTTTATCCTAAAGTCCCTCATACTGTTTGGCCATCTATTGGCTCATCATTTCTTTATATCGTTAGTTTCTGTATGCCCATCCATTCTCCATGATTCGAGGTCCATGTCCATTTCTGAATGTGTCATCATCTAGTCCTCCTTTTTTTTTATTTTGGGACCGCTCTTACGTTTTATCTGGTGGTTGTCTTCCTCTGTTGATATCCCCTCTTCCTCATCTGGGATGCGGATGTTGCTCTCAAGGTCCATGACTCAGTCATGTCATATGGACGCTTGTATTCTGTCTCCTCCATTAGTTCTTGGTTCTTGGCCCTCTATATTGGCATTAATGCTGCTATTGGCTGTACTCTTTACACATTCTTCCACTCTTGTGTTTAAACCGGCTATTACTTTTGCCACTTGACCTAAACTCTCCTGCATGCTCATCATCACTCTTTGACTCTTATCTCTAACTACATCTGTCTCTTCATCTAACGGTCTTATCTCCCTTTCTGGATGTCCTATATCCTTTTCCCAATCACAATCTCCTAATTCTCTAACTCTCTCCTCAACCGTTTCAGATTTCGCATATCCACATGGCCCTATACTCCTTTATTCCTCCATCCCCATCTCTGGGTGAAATCCAGCCCATGTATCATTAGACTTTGATTGCTGGATGATCTCATTTTTTACTTCTTCCTTGAATGCAGACATTCTTTTCTGGCTACCGATTTCGACCTTGATCATCCATTCTTCTATTCTTCTCTCCTGTCTGTTCATGAATTCTTCCACGAATTGCTGTTGATCAATCCTCATTTGCCTTAGCATATCCATGATATCATTATTACTTATGTTACCCGGTGCTTTCATCTCTTTATCTTCATTCCCTTCTCTCACTTCCTTTCCTTGAACGTCCATTTTATCTTGGGATATCGTATGCATAAATATAATGTTCTTTAACCCTTAATCTACGTTTTTAATATTGTTTTACTAAACTCTTCTGGCTATATTTATATAACGAAAATTTTTTTTTCTATTGATTCTCTGCTTTTCTTTTACTTTGATTAACGATTTAATATTTGTGATTTATCAGTTAGCGTTTAGATTGCTAGCCAATCCAAACATTTGTACTCCGGTTCCTCTTCTTGTCCGCCTGCCCTAGATTTGCCCAGCTGTCTGTCCACCTTGATGATTGTCCTCGTTTTTCCCTACTCATCTACCTCTGACTCACTTTAATTAATTCAATACTGCACGTTTATATATATATATATATTTTTCATTATCATATTTTTATAAGTCAGAAAATTGCTTCTCATTTATATGCGTTTGTTTGTGTGCATATAAACTGAATTCTTTACTTTATTAAGTTATTAATGTTACAAAAGCTGTTCTACTGACCTTGTTTCTCTACTAAAATTTATTTTAATGCCATGCGGTCTATTTTATAAATAAAAAAAATACTAATTTCAAACCCATGGATGTACGTAATTAAATTCTTACGCTGTACAGTTTATCGTTCATTATAAATTTATACACAGACACACGAAGAGAAATTAAAACTTATAAAACTTATACACCTTTTTTTTTTAAATTTTAACTCACTACTATATCGATATATCTAAAGAAACGCATGTACTTATGACATATATATTTCTAATATTTCGTTATAAACTCCCCTTATTTTATGGTCGTTTTAGAATAAACTCATACACATATATTTCTTCACTGGGATAATCTCCCTCATTACACATAAAACGTTTTTTGTAAATTATATTCCTTTCACTATCTTAAAATCATACGTATATCTTTTTTTTTTTTTCAACACGACTTATATTACATGGCGGTCATCATTTGACATTATGATTTCTTTGTTCATTATAACTTGACTAATTATTGTCTGAGATTATCCTTCACTATTCATTTCAATAACTTTCATAATACTAAAAAAAAAATTTCCCCCTCGCTACCTTTGTACACATTTGACGTGAAACGCTCGTATGGAGTATTATAAAAAAAACTTATCCCCTTCGCCTTTGCTCCTCGCCACTTTAACTTGCAACGCTAAATTTATATGTTTGAAAACACATATATTAACCAATTTTTATTTTAGAAAATATTTATTATATTATATAATTATTCAACACGTGCTTGTTAATTGGGCAGAAGTTTCAAATCCCGGACTAGCCCCCAAAATATGTAACGGTCACGGGACGATCGAAAAGCTTCAACTTCCCTTTCACTTATATATGTAATGGGGAATTCTTATTATTCAAAATCGTCCACCTTCCGCCACCTCAAGCAGAGAGAAATACGGAAACAGACGAGCCGATTTCCATACTTGACCGAATCTGTACGCTATACGGATATAACCTCCAGATTATTTTTCCCGATCAACCTTCTCCCGGCTGCTGTAAGATATTACAGTTACAGCGCTTGGCTAATTTATAAATTTTACAGGATAAAACCCTGCACCATCAACGTTTCACGTGTTAATCTCATAACTAAAAGAATGCAAAAAAAAAATGAAATAATATTTCTATCCTCCTAGTATTAGACTATTGTGTGGAGTGGCGAAGAACGAGACAAGACAGATTTAAATAAATTAATATATTTTTAATACTAACAAATAATTTGATAATAAAAGACATAAGAAACATTAACATAAAAATTAAACATATTATATTCTATAGTGCTATAAGGAAATAAATACTTGAAATTCTTATAAATAAATACTTGAAATCATTATAAATGCTGTCACATTTATAACTCGTTAGCCTAGCTGTCTATCAAAAGAATGTCATTACCATTCATGAAAGGCATTTGGCCATTGTCTATGGAATTTATGTGCACATTTGACGATTTATAAATAATATTTAAGTTACCTAGGATTTAGTCTTTGAGTTCATTCCGACGTGTTGTCGACCGTCACGTGGATTATCCACTTCTTTAGGAGTGACGGTCGTAGATTATATTTGGCGGGATGTAGCTTCTTGGTTAATAAGGCATGGAGGATGAGGCATCACAGGTCAGGCCACTACAGGAGTCCATAGGCAGGTGTTACTACCGTAGCTGTTACATTATTGCAGAACCATTGGTACAGAAGTTCGGATTGACCGCGATCATGATGGCCTTAGCCGGTCATACTATGTGAGATATCGACGGTAAAAGTCATGTTGGTTAGCTATATCGGCTGATTCTTGGAGCCGCGATTTTTTCACCTTGTCGACTCGAAGTCTCAAGCTCTAATCTCTCTTTTAATCTCCTTAGCTCTCCACCTAATTTTTCCTTTTTTCTTTTTTTAATTAAAACATTCCAATGGTCTTTGTCCTTTAGATTCTTTGTTTCCACTTGTTGTTGACACCTCCCATGCTATGCCTTCGGCCATATGTAACTTTATTTTATATGATTTTCTAGCACTACGTACATTTTATTTATTTCCTTATTTTTCTTTGATTACTTACACAAATTTTAACGCATGTTTTTCTTTATTTCTTATTTAAATTTTAATAATCATTTATTTTTTATCTAATTTTTGCTTTACCTCTACTCCATAAAACCCGCACTTCGTTTATCGTTAAATGTGTACGTTGAAGCCCAGATTCTTATCTTTTCGAACATATTAATTTTCTAGTTTTTTCTTTCCGCGCTATCGAAGTTTTTTCTTTTTCCCTTTTTTTTTTTTTTAAACTTTACTTTTCCTAAATCATATTTTACTACATGTTTTATTTATGTTTCTTTACTGCTTTAACTTTCCTACCGTATGCTGGTAGTATTATAATTTAATATTTACTTTTATCAAAATTCGGACTTTGACTAGCAAAAGATAACCATCTTGTTAACTCTAGTTCCCTCTCTTTCTCTTTGTTGTGCTAATTTTCAACATTTCTTGGTTTTGTTAATTTCCAAGCTCGTTTTTTCTTTCTTATTTCTTTCTTTCTTTCCAACCCTAACATTTCTAATTTGTGGATGTTTTGTAGGTACATGTGTGACCACAGTATGTGCGCTCATCACAATATATATATATAGAGAGAGAGGAGAGAAGCACATCATAACAACCACAAGTTTATCTATAATTCAAAACAAAACAACACTCTCCATATAGTAGTGCCATCTTGTGCTAACAAGAGCAATCAATGGATGCACTACTATATGGAGAGTATTGGTTTGTTTTGAATTGTTTAATAACAATTATTGTGCTAGTATGAGATAGTGATCATGTGATGTTTAGTGGTTTAAGTTTATCTATACCATAAATATTCAACCTGTTGTTAAGACAATCTCTATAAATAAAAGCTAGATCCCCAACTTTCACTTTGGTCTAAGATCTTAATATAGAAAAGAAAATTGACAATTATCATGTGATCACATTTAACGTAACTTTGAATAAAATCAGGTTCAATATAAATAACACAGTTTAATACATTACAAAATATTTCAAGTGGCATTATTCTCCATTCTTCTTCAAATGTTGCAACAATATTAGCATAGGGGTCAAACTTTAGATTTTGAATATTGAATTTGAAAGCAATGCTATAACAACTGAACTATTCTGTCAAACGCTCAGTAAGTTAGAGTGTTGTTCTAAAATTTAGTATTCAAAAATCTAAAGGACGATGACTTTGATTCCTATGCTAATATTGTCCCTGATCAGATGGGAAACACCTGAAGAAGAGCAAAGATTAATGCCACCTGAGCTGATGTTTTAGTAAAACAATAAATATTTTCTTTAGAGCTTTTTCTTTCTCAAATTCTTATGATTTGAAAAAGGAGCTCTGAGGAAAGTACTTGTTATTGTATTGAAACATCAGCTATTTAGCTATTATATTTTTATTACACGTAAGCTCCCATAAATAATACTATATATATATAGTCTTTAATAAAAAAATTGAAGTTTTTATCTTAAATTAAAAAGATATGATAATTTCTGATTCTAATAACATAAAGTTGATAATCTTTTTCCATTAGTTAAAAAATGTTATATGTCAATGAGTGCCTGAAAAAATATAATTCTTATAAAATTGAAGCTTTGTATATATCTGTGCACTTATGTATAGATGTATATATAATAAATTTACCAATATGCCTGAGAAATAACAACCAATCAAATTTCTTAGATTTGCAATGCACTCCTTTAGAGTTTTTTACATGTTATAAACTATTGTTCAGTATAAAACATTGCACATTATTCTTTTTTACTATATATACATTTCATGAAAAACTTTCATTCATCAGGAAAGATAGAAATTTGAAACATTTGAACAACCTTTGAATAGAAAATTAAGGAAAAAATCAATTAAAGCTATATGTGAAGTGTATTATTGTATGGTTGTAAAACATAGCCAATGTGTAATAAAATTAGGAACATATTGGAAGCCTTTGATATGTGGTCATGAAGAAGGATATAAAAAATCAGTTGGAGGAATAAGATAACAAATGAAGTTTTGAAAAGGGTAAATGAAAAAAGAAAGATTGATTGAGGAAATTATAGAAAGAGAAATTGAATTGGACATATATTATGAAGGAAGAATAGTTTAATGATAGATGTTTTGGAAGGAATGTGAATGGAAGCAAGAAGAAAGAATGAAAAAGATTGGCATTGGTGGATGATATAAGAGATGGGAAGAGATACATGGAATTAAAGAGCTGGACAATAAAGAGAATGTATTGGTGATATGGCTGTTCTCTGAACCTGTACATGGGACAGAATCGATTGATTGATTGATTGATTGATATCTTGATCATGACTTTTTGATCTATACAGAACACCAGCCTAGAGGCATTCAATCAGAAAAATCTAAAAGAAGAATGAAGCATATTTTTTTAAAATTTTATTTGTAAGTCATCTATTGAGATATTTCTCTAATATTTTTTTCATAATTTATAATTTTTTCTTTTTAAAAATATTGAATTTTTAGTTTAAAAAAGGTAATAGAGGCTACTAAACTCAAATAATGGCAATATAAAAGTTTTAAGCACTGCTGTCTTTTCTTTGATTGATGTTATTCTTTGTTATAAGGGTTCTCACGTTTGGGGAGGTTATTTCAAGAATGTTTTTGGGATTACTCAAATCATTTTTTGTGTGAAATTTATTACGATGTCATGCATACATTATCCCAGTGTTTTAGTACTATATACTTTATTTTTTAAAAACAGAAGGTAATAACTTCTAGCATGACATCAATAAAGAAAATCATGGGATTCTAATGAGTCCTCATTATGAAAATAATATCTAATACATCATTGCTTTTACTGTCTTAAAATAATATGAGATATTTTAAAAATTAAACAGTTGTAACATTTTAAAACTGACTTTGATAGACTTATCAGAGATTCATATTTTTTCAGTGTATTTCAAAAACAATTTTTAATTAAAGCAGAATGTAAGAGTGATTCTGCTCTGCTTGATGTGTTCAATGATGAAATCATCTATTATTATTATTGTTGTTGTTGTTATTATTATTATTATTGTTGTTGTTGTTATTATTATTATTATTATTATTATTATTATTATTATTATTATTATTATTATTATTATTATTATTATTATTATTATTATTATTATTGTTGTTGTTGTTGTTGTTGTTTTTGTTTTTACTGTTGTTATTATAATTATTATTATTACAATCTCATGTTTTTAATATTTGCAAAGTTCAATTATGAATTTTTAAAATTTTTTCATTTGCAAATATATATTACTACCAATTAAATTTATTGAATTCTGATATAGAATAATGCTTTAATACTAAAATCAAAAGTTGAAAGATGGTAAAAGATCTCACCAGGAAAAACAATTAAATCAGGCCATGTGTACAGTAGTTAATTTAAATCTTGAATGTTTTTGCATTCAGCTATTTATGCATTTGTGGCATTCAACTTATTAATGCTTCAATATTCATATCTCATAACAAGTGGAGATAATTTGTAGTCAAAGAAACAGAAATATAATAATGTTAGAAATATATAAATAAAAAAAATATAGCTTATTGTTAATAACAAACACTGAAAATCTAAAGGTTTTGATTGGTTACATATATAAAAGTAATAATAAAAAAAAACTTCATTTTTTATAGAATCTTAATCGGGAGACAGAAGATTTAGAAGAAAGCAAAGCAGATAAAGATGCTATGATTGGTGGACTGTTAGAAGTAAGTGAAATACTATAGAAACCATGCATTTAAAATATTTAAAAAAAAACAGTAATAAAAAACAGAAAATGAATTCACATATTAAATATATATAGAAGCAAAAGATGAAAGTAAATATATAGAAAATCTGCTACTTGGAGAAACGTACTAAGAATTGTACACCCAATTGTTGCAAAAAAATACAATAAAACTTTTATTATTTACAATTGCTCAGCAACAGCCAAGAATGAAAACAATTTCTTTTTAATGAATAATATTTCTGTAGTGTAATTTTTATTACAAAACTCTCATTTTCAAGGTAGGAAATGTTTTATGTCCAGTTTTAACACCTTGTGGCAGGATGTAATCATAAACATATGATCAAAGACATGTGAAAAATCTATGATACCCAAGATGCACATTTCATGCTGAACCAGCACTCATCAGTTGGCCCAGACCACAATCACTTACACATACCTTTATCATTGCTTAGTATATAGATAGATAGCAAATTGCTACAGTTTTATTGAAGTGTCAAACGTTCAGTCCTCACAACTTTAACACAAATTACTTATTAAAAATATATTAATAATTTTTATTAGCCACTCATTAGACTAGGCTCACTAAATGTTTATTCAATAATGAATAATATTTCAGTAGTGTAACTTTTATTACACCACTCTCACGCATTATTTGATAATCTCTAGTTTAATGAGTGACTAATTTGCGTGAGTGTGGTGTAATAAAAATTACACTACAGAAATATTATTCATTATTAGACAGTCTCTAATCTAATGAATGACTAATAAAAACGATCAATTTAATTTTGTTTGGCAACGTATATAAGATATGACATGTTTAAACAACTGCAAATAAGAATCAAATTTAAATCAATTAAGATATAATTAATACTACAAATTAAAGAATATAAAATCTTCTATATATGTGGGATTATTGGATTGGTGTATGTTAAATAGATATTTAAAAGAATAATTGTTATTCTATCTTTAGAGTTTAACTTTGGACATTTAATTTAGAATACTGTATTACCTATAGTTCGATTAATTTAAATTTCGTTCTTATTTGCACTTGTTTAAATATATGATATCTATTTGACAAACCAATGTAGGGTGGGAGCATACTTATTTATTCTGGCTGTTGCTACATAATTGTATATAAGCAAGTAGATTTATTGGATAGTTTTACATCATATATAATTATAAAATCCTGCAAAAACACTGACAGCATTCTGAAATCCTCCTCCTACTCATCAACTATATTAACTTTCAAAGTAAAGTACTCCCTTTAATGTTATTTAGATGAGGTCAATGAAAATAACCTTGATTTTATATCTTAGCAAGATAGGTCCATTCAACAACTTTCTCAAAGCAATATTTTTTGATGGAAATTTGCCTGCAAGAGACTATTTAAAATTGTTTACCATTTATTTAATATCTATAATATTAATAAATAAAACCACTTCCAAATTATATGTGAAATAATAAAAACTATTTTTTTCCATGTCCTGTCAATGACATTGTATTTGCAAGCACTCTCATAGAGATGTTTAGTCCATTGATATTGATAATATATGGAAATCATTTCTTGTCTTGCATATATATATATATATATATATATATATATATATATATATATATATATATATATATATATATATATATATATATATATATATATATATATATATATCAACAATAAAAAGTATAAATATAATGGTAATTAACTATTATATAAAGTCTTTCAATCTGCAGAAGTACTTTCAGTTAATTCCTTAACCCTTCTCAACTGCCGTTAAATTTAAAAAACACAACAGAAGCAAATGGCATCAACTCAAATTCCATAAATCCTGAATTTTAACATTAGCACCTTGTCTATTAATTATATTCATTTTATTTCTATTATTATAAATGTCTCCCTAATTTTTCTTTTATTATGATTTTCATTTTCATGAAGAATCTTAATACTTTCAATATCAAACTTAAATTTATATTTATATTCATATTCATGCTTCTTTAATCTTTTTTCAATATGGCATTATATGTTTAATACTGATTATGTATATAATACTGATTAAAGGAGCATGAAATTGTTCATGTGAAAAGTAAAAATAATAGTGATTTAACAACTGCTTCAGTTTTCTTGGATCATGAAAGGACAAGTAAATATAAATTTAAGTTTGATATTGAAAGTGTTAAGATTCTTCATGAAGAGAGAAAACAATAAAAGAAAAATTAAGGAGGCAATTTTAATAAATAGAAATAAAATGAATATAATTAGTAGACAAGCTGCTAACTTTAAAATTCAGGATTCGTGGGATTTGATTTAATGTCATTAAGAAATTACCCCAAAATACTTATGTGGATTAAAAGAATTTATATAATAGTTAATTACCATTAATTTATTATTTGTATTGTTATTACAATAGTTTTTTAATTAACTGACATTTTAATTGTATTATATATGTATATATTTATAAACAAATATGCATATAAGTATCACATTTTTACAACTTAGACTTAAACCTGAATTCTGTAAAATATGAAGGCTATTTAAAAACTACTTACCATCTATTATATATGTATATCTTAAATATACTTATAACTTTTTCTTTCATGTATATATTGTTTGAATAAGAGCATATAAAAATGATTAGTGACCACCATTATGTATTCGATGCCAAATCAGCACTTTCAGATGGCTTTCATAATAACTCCCATGTCTTTACTCACTGTTCATTCATGTCGAATTATTAAAACTTGATCTAAAATACAAATTTCCTGTACTTTACTATGATATCATTTAATGATTATTACGCTCGTTTACTTGGCTAAAAAATTATCACATAATCTTTAGCAAGTACATACTTTAAACTTCAATTAAATATCCCTATATCTGTTATTATTGAATACATCCACAGAGAGGAATTAATTCAACTCCATTCTCCTTTATTTCATATTTTAAATATGCTTAAAATTTTCTACCAAACCACATGTATTTTAATTACATAAACAAAGACATCTGAATAAGATAAATAACTCAAGGTACATTCATACTGATCCAGAAGTCTTCATTTGGCCCACATTAAAACCTATCACATGGCTTAATTCTTGTTCAGTAATATTACTAAGGTATTTACCTGAGTAGGATAATATGACATCATAGTTGTGAGTATAGGGAGTTTGAAAACTTTAGATTTAATTGTAATAATAATATTATTATTATATATGTGTATATATTGTAGGACTTTAATTAATTATATAATTTAAAAATAACTATCTTAAAAAGTTTATGCTTACATATGGATTACATACCTTCATCTTTTCCTTTTTTTTATGCACTTTGCAAAATTTTATAACTAAAATAGATTATCTACCTACCCACCTATTCACTTACCTACCTATTCATATCCCTGTCTATCTATCTATGCACTTGTCCATTTACTTACCTATCACTTACTTATATAACTATCTATCTACTTAATTCCCTGCATGCCTTTCTACCTATCTGCCTGCATATCTACTTATTTATCTAACTCATACCACCCTACTCCTAATTCCCAACCATCTGCCTATCCTGTTTATTTTCCTACATGATTATACAAACATTTAATTGTTTTGCTATTATTAATATGTAATAAATTAACTTTTCTGTTCCAAGGAATTGAACAACTTAGGAAGTCGAATAGTATATCCAAGCGATACTATTGTTGATGCTAATTTGCATGTACATATCTAAACACCCATCCACACAATCTGGGCAGAATCTAAGAAAGATAAATATAAAAAAAAATTACTTCCAATCAACTTTAGACATTTTTCTTTAGTTAGTCAGCTCATAATTAATGCACCCAGCTGATAGAAAATGATATACCTAGCTCTTTTTGGCTAGAGTATAAAACAATGATAAAAATCATTCAAACTCCCATCATGTGATGTATGGAAAAATAATAAACACTGTGTATATCCCCTTTTGTTCTGCAGGAAACTATTTAATTGTTTTATTTACTTTAACTATCTACTTATCTGTATATTTATTTCTCTACCTATCAACCTATTTGCCTGCCTGCTTATCTGTGCCTTTTTATCTTCCCACTTATCTACCTAACTATCTATCCACTCAGCTACCCACTCTCCAATCTATCTCCCTTCTACCTATCTGTTTATATATCTGTGTATCTACTTACCTGCTTGCCTATTTGTTTATCTACATACCTATCTATCTACTTATCTACTTACCTATCTGCCTGATTGTCTATATACCTATCTAACAACATATATATTTAGTTACATACCTCTCTAACTATCTACATACCTACTTATATACCTTTGCATCTACTACCTACTTGTGCTACAGAAATTCCAAGTTAACCAACCAGAAAATGACCCATTACTTTTCTACTGCTGCTAAAAGTTCAAGTAGGCAGAAATTCAGATAGAAGCAATGGACCACAAAGGTGAACAAACACAGGATGCAGCTGTAAGTGATCCCTTTTTAGTTTACATATATTTTACATATCATTTATTCCAATATAGTGTTACATATACTTTAATTTTATTCATTTACAAATTTCATCACTCCAGCCATCATATTTATACAAATCAATAATTTTAAAAGGTGTTTTAAAAACAGCATCTTGGCATTGGACTTCACTCTCCACACTTTTTTGATATGTAGTGAATTAGAGTCTTTCTAAACTATTAATAAACTTGTTTTTCTCTAGAGTAGACATCTTGTAAGGTGTTTCAAGCACTACAATTGCTTTCCTGCTGTTTTTACTTACAGAAAATATGATTTTACATTTTTCCAACTTTGCAGCCATCACAAAATTGACAAAAAAAGTGAGACACATTTAACAAAAAATTTTACTACATAATATCCAACTTTACTTGATAATGACACTTGGCAGATTAATGCAGAAAGATTCCCACAAGAGGTCTCTAGCAATAGAATCAAATAAACTGATGTAGCTAGAATTATATGGAAAGGGAGTTGCAGTAGCAGTGTTAACATATGCTAATAATGCATTATATGTTAGTAAAGGGGTATTAGATTATTTAGAAAAAGTTCAAAGGGAAGTAGGAAGACATGCATTGGAAGCAGATGTTTGGACAGCAAAGAAGGCAATTCAAGGAGAAATTGGATGGTCAAGTATTCATATGAGAGATGCAAAAAGTAAAATGAAAATGTTTGGTAGATTGCAGTTTCAGGTAACAAGATAGGTGAGAAAGGTAATGTGATATGAAAAAGATTTGGATAAAGAATTTATATCAGTATATTTGTACAAAATATGGGATGATTGTGTTAGTAGGATTGTTGAGTGTTGTAGTAGTAAGGAATGGGATAAAGGAATAGATTTATTAATAAAGAATAGGGAGTTAGAGAAATGGAGAAATAGTATGGAGAGTAAAAAGAGTTTAAATATATATAGAAATAAACAGAATATTAAATGTGAGTTAATATTTGATAATAGTAAGGAAAGTAGTTTATTGTTTAGGGCTCAAACAAGATCTTTAGCAACAAGAGAATATACATGTAAATGAAAAAATATGGGTGATTTTTTTTTGTAAATTATGTAAGGAAGGAATAGAAAATATTAGGCATTTGTTAATTGAATGTAAATGCTTGAAAACAGAAAGGTTACATATAATGAACCTTATGGAAGAATAAATATAAAAAAAAGTGATTATACAGAAAGTGAATTATTGGTTTTTATGCTGGGTTTGGGAAAAGATAAAAGGGATTTAGATATAAAGGCCATAGAGTTGACAAAGATTATGTTGTGAAAATGGGATGGAGCAGTGTGGAATGAAAAATTAAGTGGCGAACAGGTTTATCTGGGCATAATTGCTCAGATATTCTTGACTTTGTTTAAGGAGAAATTACAGTACATCACATCACATCACAATGTATCTGCCCAACAAAGAATGATTCTAGGTTTTGGGGTACTTCCTTGTATTGTTAAAATATTCTATTAATTTGTATAAACATATAGTGTAATATTTAAAACAGCATTACGCTGTGCTTTGAAGATTTTAACTATAAAATAAATGATATAATTTACATATAATAATCAGTTAATTATTGGCTCGTGATTTAATAAACATATATATTTAAACAAACATTATTATTAATATTGACCGTTATTGTTGTTGTTGTTAATATATGCAAATTAACTTTTCTGTACTAAAGGGGCCGAATGCTGAAGTAATAGAGTAGTGCAGCCGAGAAAGGAATGTTATTTTTACCATAATTGCAAACCATTAACACAATTTATTCCAGCATCTCAATATATGAAGCAACATTACATGAACATAGTTAAACATGAGTTTTCTTGAAGGCAGGATGAATGAGTGTTGCTAATATTTTTTATCACTTTTTAAAAATATATACAATTATTACAGATAAAACTAAATTATAGACTTTATTCCAAGAAGGCTATAAAGTTGCCAGCCAAAGCTGTGATTGGTAACCAATGGCAGAGGATGTTAGAAATTCCCTGACTGCAGACCCAGGATGCTATTTGATGACAAATTTTTATTTAGTTTCCTACAACTGCAGATCGCTTTCAAATAAAAAAAGATTATTGTAATTGGAAAAGTGATCTATTATTAAGTGGAGTTTTGTAACCAATGGCAGAGGATGCTAGAAATTCTCTGACTGCAGACCCAGGGTGCTATTTGATGACAATTTTTTATTTAGTTTCCTACAACTGCAGATCACTTTCAAATAAAGATTATTATAATGGGGAAAATGATCTATTATTAAGTTGGCATTTTGTTGAACTTTGTGAAGTTAGAAGAAAAGATAAAAAAAAGACAATTTGACAAATAAACATGTACTTTATTATAAAGGCATACATATTAGAAGTACAGTTGAAGTGGAATTTATTATAAACATAAAGTAGAAAACAACATTCAGAAGGCTGATAATGTATCAGATAGGTGGCAAGATTAGTTGTTGACTTGATGAACACTAAATGCAGATAATTCACGAATATGGCCCAACAAGTTTTCATTGAAATAAAAAAAAGTAAAAGATTTTGATCAGACCAATAAATTGTCATAGAAAAGTTTAATTCTAAAACTGAAAAAAAATTGAAAGATGGAAATGTTTAAAATTGGCTATGGTGCCAAAAATGAGCTGTGTACACTTGTCAATTTATAAACAAAAAAATGTATATTATGAATTTCTTTTTTAAGAAAAATGCTAAACACAAGTGAACATGGAGGCATCCAAATGTAGATATATCAAAATTTGATTAAACACTGATCAAAAAAAATATATATATTTCAGGATTGTAAGATAAATTCAACACAAGAAATAATTATCGATTAGTGAGATGTAAGATATATGCTAATGCAAATTTAGTAAGATGAAAATTATTAAGAAAGACACAATTGACAGTTGATATATCTAATCTTCAGAAACACTCCAATCAATTTAGATTAGAACTTGCTTTATTTTAATGTACTAAGGAAACAGTAAAAATGATTCAAACTTAATTGAGATCAATCAGAAGATAACTAATACTTTGCTAAGAACTGAAACAAAAATAAAAGATATGTGAGCAGCAATTTAGCAAAAAAATTTCACCTGAGATAAGAGAATGCATAAAAAAAAAGGGAAATAAATATTTTTAATAGATCGATTAAGAATTTAACATCAGGAGTTTGTAAAATCGCACCACAAAAAAATGATAATATAAGAAAATATAATTGCAAATTGGCTAGGAAGCTACAGAAAAGAATAACAGTTTCAGTATTGGAAGAAAATTATTTCAGAAAATAAAAAATGGAATCATTATTAAGTAATATTTACTAAGGCATTAAACCTAAAGCATGTGCGGTTGAAAATGCGAAGTAGGGACCTCTACAGGTCTTAACCACAAGCTTACGCATTGGAAGAAAAGAGGTGAAGAAATATGAAAACAAAATAACTATACCAATTATTACATTTCCTGAAATGCCAAGCATTCTCAATGAAGTAATTGAGATATGCAATTAAATCTATAAAAAGAAAAAAATTCCAAGAAATGATGGAATTATTATTGATGTATTAAAGCCAGTAAAGAAATATAAAAATTGTTGGTATAACTATATATTAAATGTAATATTAATTTCCCCTTCACTTTTATATGTAATTCTTTTGCATAATGAAATACCTTCTTATGATTATGGTACTTGACACCAAAAGAGCACTCAGTTTTATGATATAAAGATAACAAAGAAACAACTTCATTACACAGATGTATATATGGAATCTTGTAATTAAATATTAATAAATACAATAAAGTAAATATATATGAAGTACAACTTTAAAAGTTTTATATCCACCTAGAAGCACTTTTGACTAGCTTTGTAGTCTTTGTCAATTAACATTAATTCTTTTTTTAAGGTATCTACACACTTTCAAAGTCTAACCTTCCCACAATTCATTGATCTTTACATTTGCTGCCTGTCTATTTGTCTTTTTTTATTTTCCTTTTATTATTGTTTCTCTCAATTTGTAATATTTTCACATTAATATAATCAAAATTAAAACCATATATACATAATCTATTATGATCATTATATATATATGAAGTTGCATTTTATGCACTTCCTGGATTAAATATAATAATAAATAATTCAAAAGCTAAAACCTCATTCTTAAATCAAAATTACATCATATATAAATGGGATGTAAATGTGGTAGTATATATAAAAGGTAATCAAGATGTACATTGGAGAAAAGAACTAAAGAACACTTGCAGTTATTAAAAAAAGTTCAAAAAACTAAACAAAATTGTAATGGAAATGATAATGTTTCACCATGTTTTTTTATGATCATAATAGATTATGTATATATGGTTTTAATTTTGATTATAATAATGTGAAAATATTACATATTGAGAGAAACAATAATAAAAAGAAAATAAAAGAAGCTATGTTAATATATAATTTTAAGCATGGCTTGACAAATAGACACGCAACAGCAAACATAAAGATCAATGAATTGGGGAAGGTTAGTATTTGAAAGTGTGTTTGAAGATACATTAAAAAAATAATTAGTGCTAGTTGACAAAGACTACAAAGCTAGTTGAAAGCACTTCTAAGTGAATATAAAAACTTTTAAAGTTGTACTTTATATATATTTATTTTACTGTATTTATTAATATTTGATTACAACATTACTTGCATAACTTTGAAGGAATACAGGTATCAATGAATAATAGCATTAAAAAATATATACAAAATGTGTAAAACTTGAAATTGTATCACATGTTTGAAAGAATACCGTAATGATACTGATATTTAAAGAGGGGGATAAAGAAGATGTTAAAAATTATAAAATTATTAGTATTCTATCAGCTCTGTATGAAATCGTTTAATAAAGTGATTGCAATTGCTCTACAAAAAACTTTGGATTTAAACCAATTAAAAAAACAAATGGAATTTAAAACTGATTTTAGCACAGTGAATTAATCCAAGTATTCAGAGGAATTAGAAAAAAGAACAATGAATATGAGTTATTATTATTAATAATTTTTATTAGTCATTCATTAGACTAGAGATTATCTAGTACTTTCGTTAAGTGGTTTGTGTCAAGTTTCTGAGGGCAGCAACTTTGAAACTTATCAATTAAACTGTAGTAATTTGCTATCTATATGTACTGCACAATGATAAAAATATGTGTAAAGAAATTGTGGTCTGGGCCAACTGATAAGTGATGGTTCAGCACAAAATGTGCATTTTGAGGATTATACATGTTTTTCACATGTCTTTTGCCATATATTTATGATTACATCCCTCTAGGAGGTGTTAAAAGTGGATAGAAACATGCCCCTACCTTGTGTGAAAGTGGTGTAGTGAAGATTATACTACAGAAATATGTGTTACGATTATGTTTTGGATTTGTAGGTTATGAAAAAACATTTGATTCTAAAAGTATTTCCATGGTTAAAGCTTTGGATAATCAAAATACAGATTCTGGATTCTGAAGAATATTTATCAGAATTGTAGCATGAATGATTAGATTAAATGATGACATTGAAAGATTAAGGCTATGAAGAACATATGACAAAATAAGTTTATGTCTCCAAAATTTCTCTTACAGCAGTTTTATAAAAAATATTTTATGGATTAAAAGAGAAAGTTAAAGGAATAAAAATACTTGAAGATTTTTTTAAGTCATCTAGATTTTGAAAATTGATGTTGTTTTTGCCCAATACTTCCAAGCTTTAGGAAATGCAAGTTATAAGATGAAATTAAGAAAATAGGACTAATCACAAATTATAAAAAATTAACAACTTCAAACTCCTTGATTAAATTACTAATAAAATTAAAACATAATGAAAGAAATTAATCAGAGATTTAAATTTGAATGTAGTATCTTTGGTAGAAATAATGTAATATTAAAAGAAAATAAACCTATGTGCTTAAAAAGAAAGTTTTTAATAGATGTGTTTACCAGTTTTTATGTATGGTTCTAAGATTAAGATTAACATAAAAGCAATTTAGAAACTTTAGACTATGCAGAGATATATATTGGGGATAATAAAAAAGAACTAAAAACTAAATAGTTGGATGACATATCAAATAAATAACAATGATGTCATAAAATAATGAGATTGAAATGAGAATTCTCTGAATATATTGCTAAAAGAGGTGTTAATAGATGGACAGTTGAAGTCTTGTGTCAGAATGCCAAGAGATTTATAAAAGACCTTGAAAGAGACCGCGTGTGAGATGGATAGGGAAAATAAAGAAGTTTTTTGATGTGAGGTAGAGAATAGGGGCTATGGCTCAGAAAAACTGGATAAAATTTGGAGAGATTATCCTAAAGTAAACTATGGTCGAAAATAATGTTGATTATAGTGATTAACTCATTTACTTGCACTTAAAGTAAATAATTTTTTTAAATAAATTAATTATAGTATTTTCTTATAATCGTTTTATATATATTTTTTATTTTAGAAAGCAGATCTTACACTTTTGGATTTCAAGTTGAATCGATCAGAATATGAAAACTATCTAACAGAAACCCAAGAAAAATTCGATCAATTACTGGATAAAATGAAAATGGATGTAAGAACAAATCATTTTTATTGCTTTTATATGTATATCAAATTTACTACGAATTATGCGGTCTCTAATCGCCGTACATAAAAACCAATGTAATAAATTTATAATACCCATATTTTATATGCCACAAATCCAATACATAAATATAAACATTAATCAATTCATACAATTAACATTTATTATATAAAATGAACAATGGTTTTATTTGTGAATGTTGACAGATAATTCTCCAAGACAGCTGTACTGATTGTATTCAAAATGTGCTCTCTGCACTGCAATTGGTCAATTTTTTTCATATGATAAGTATGTATCTAGTATTATCTTTATGTACTAAGATTGAAAATTGCATTGTTCCAGGTAAATTCATATATTTCTAAACATATTAATTTATTATATACAGCATATGGACAGTGTGCCCAATGAAAAGATGACTGTTTCTCTATCCAAGATGCTTGAACTGCCATCTAGGAATTGGTGTATTTAGTACATAGTGATATAGTTTAGCAATTCACCACAAAAATTTTAAGATGTTAACATATTTGAATTACAAGTTATGACATGAAATGTGTTAGTGTCTTTCATTCATTTGTAAATCATCTTCAATCCTCTTCCTGCCATCATATAATTTTGAAAATGACTTGAAAATGTTCTTGCATCTCATGGGTGTTACTGTACTCTGTTTGAATCATTTCAAATGTTTTATAGTATTGTCTCCCAATTTACTTTAAAATTTAATGTTAGCATGTTTTATCATTAGTTAAGATTACTTTATGTAGAAACTCCTTATCCAGGCATGTTATTGCCTTAAAATCTTTGTGATAAATATCTCAACTATGTTTCTGTGTAACATGTGTGTAGATTTACAGCATCTTTTCATTGGAACGCTTTAATGTGTCTATTTAGGAATATATTAAACCTAATATTGTTCAAGGCTAAATAGGTATTCAATGTAAATACAATAAAGCTTTAAATAATATTTTAATTTGTGAAGTGCCAATATCATTAACAATCTCAATTTGTTGTCATGGCAACCTTCTTTAATCAACAAAGGTGGAAATTCACCTTTAAGTAAGGTCTAATATGTATATATAGACATTAAAGAGTCCAAGTTAACTACAGAGAGTTGCAATCTTTAATATCTATATAAACCTATTGGATCACAGGTAAAGGTAGATTTACTGCATTATTTATGAAAGGAGGCTGCCTTGATAACATATAAAGATTGTTGATTATTAATGGTGTTGTTACTGCTTAAGTGGTGGCTGTGTTCTTGTATTTAGGAATATAAGAAGAGTGAATGAAAACATGTTCAGAATGATTTTGTATATTGTCTTAATTTTTTTAATAATATATAAGATGTAAATTTAAATGTTTCTATTTAGACTGCAAGAAATTATCATCATCATCATCTATTTTAAACATCATCTTTATCAATGATTTTATTGTAATCCTATGAATTACTTTTTCTTATCTTATTATTAACATAAGTAAATAAATTACCTTCTATATTCCCTTCACTTAACCTGACATTTTGTTTTATTTCACTTTCTGATCACTTATGATTTCAACTGTCCATTAGACTTTACCAGAACTTCTAAAAGCTAAGATATAATATGATTAATATTTACTTATTCCATTTGCCAAGAGATTATCTACAAAAATTTATGCTGTATAATCTTTAATTCAATACTAAATTAATGATGATGCCAATAGATATTATGTCCTGTAAACGAAAACTGCCAGATAATCAAAACTGTAAGTTATTAGAAAGTGAGATAAAAACAAAATGTTGCATTAAGTGAAGGTTATAGAAGAATTTAACAACTACAAATATCTTGGTCAAATTGTTACTATAGAAGGAAACATAATTGATGAAATTAATTGCAGAATTAAACTTGGCTGGAGTGCTTTTGATAGAAATAATTTAATATTAAAAGGAAATGTTCCTATGTGTTTGAAAGGAAGGTTTTTAATAAATATTATTTACCAGTGCTTACTTATGGATATGAAACATGGACACTTAACAGAAGATCAATACAGAGACTTCAGACTACTCAGCATAGTATGGAGAGATGTATGTTAGGAGTAACAAGAAGAGATCGGAAATAACATTTATTGACAAGAGAACAAACAGGTGTTACTGACTTCATTGAAAGAATTAAGAAACTGAAGTGGATTTGGACTGGACATATTGCTAGAAGAGATGATAATAGATAAACAATTAAAATCAAACTGGATTTCAAAAGATTGTAAAAGACCCAGAAAAGAGATCACATATGAGGTGGATGAATAAAATAAGAAAGTGTGAAGGGGTAATAGAAGAGAGACTAGAGATCAGAGATGATTGAACTTGAAGAAACCTTCATATTGCAATGGATTGATAAAATGTTGATGATGAACCTTCATATTGCAATGGATTGATAAAATGTTGATGATGATGATGTTATAGAAAGATGATTTATTTACATTAATAATAATATAATCAATGCAAAAAGTAAAAAAAATAATGATGAGAAGATGAAATAATACTTTTTCCTACTTTCTGTGCATGTTTAAATTTTTTGTTACTAATTTACTTTATGCTATGATATTTGTATTTTCTGATTTTTTTTTTTTTTTAATTGTGAAGACGTTATAATATCAAGTCTGGTTCTCAAGTAATAAACATTAGATTTGCATGTAAAAATATACTTTTTATAAATTTAATTATATGAAAGATGTCATGCTTCTACACTTGTATATCCACAACTATTCCACTTTCTCTCATTGTTTATCATTTCATCTAAATTATCATTCATTATCTCAGTTCTTCCATGAACATCTCTTTTTTTTTCTTTTTAATAATTATAAACAAAAGCAATTCACTTTTGTATTGCCATCTATACTAAGCTTGGATAATTAAACTACCATCCTCTGATCAGTTTTCGGCTTTTGCTTTTTTTTAAATATGTCAACGTGTTACCCGGGAGGCGAACCCGGGACAGCTGCTTGGAAGGCAGCTATGCTAACCGCTAGGCCACCAACGCCTCAATATATATGCATCTTGCAACCATTTATTTCTTTTTACTATTCAGACTAAAATCTTGAAATTAAAAAACAAAACAAAGGCAACACTAAAACATTTTATTAAGGATGTAATTTTTTTGATTTCCTTCTTTTTCTTTTTATCTACTCAAATTTATAGCAGTGCAGTAACCACTGTTATTCATAAATGATATTATATTTTTATGTACATAGACAAAACGAATTAAGAAAGTACATCGTGGTAACTCATTAAATATTAATGTAAACATTAAGTTATAATGTTTTAATTGATGTATATATTAATTTATTTTATAGTGTGTATAGACATGGTGTATTATAATTATATTGATTGTGATATTGTTAGTTTGTTATATCATCCACTAATAAAATGTTGTTGTTGCTATACTTTATCATTAAAATAATATTTTATTTTCTGTACTCTGACTTTATTCATGTATTTCACATATAAATGTGTGTATGTACGATGGTCTGGTTACTGGTTTTAGATCAATCATGTTCTGAGTATTGAATTAAGTACCCTGGCTGTGAACTAGAAAAGATAAAGATATAAGCATTGAATCTTGCATGAAACCTGCTCATTTGAAAGACCAGGTCATGGAATTCTCAGCAAAGAGCTATAATTAGTCCACAAATTATCCTGTTTTAACAATTACATAAAATGATTATAATAAACCTTTAGGCGTGTGCGCTTGAAAATACGAAGGTAGGGACCTCTACAGGTCTTAACCACAAGCTTACTCTTTGGAAGAAAAGAGGAGAAGAGTAAGCTTGTGGTTAAGACCTGAGTAAGCTTGTGGTTAAGACCTGTAGAGGTCCCTATCTTCATATTTTCTTGCGCACATGCTTAAAGGTTTATTGCCTTAGTAAATATTACTTATGTAATCAATGTGCATTAAATAAATTTATAATAAAATGATTATATGCACATCTCTATGCTTTTTTATATATAAATTAGTGATCTTATTGAAGGATCAGATGATATTGAGAATTTAGTAGATTATCTTTCATATCAGAGCACGATTTCACATTTTATTACTTAAAATGGCAGCCCATTTTGGAATATTGATTAGTAAATAATCCACACTGATTCACAGCTATGGATTGGAGAAACTGGAATAAACTTGGAGAGACCTTTATTCTATAATGGATTGATAATTGTTGAAAATATATCAATTTGAACATTATATAAAAATATCAAAAGAACCCTGAACTGAATGTTAATAATCTCACATAACAAATTGTAATTCTTAATGCTATATTAGTAAAGTAAATATAACTTCTCTTGAAATTATCATTATTATGTTTGTTTCCTACTCTGTTTTAATATTTATTACAAATACTTGTAGTGGAAGTTCAGTATGTAAAAAATTACATTAAATTCAGATTTTAAAAACTAGCCAAATATTTTAAACTAAAAATTTCACAATTAGTATTTATCTAAATGTAAAAATACACAAGTACTATACAAATATATACTAAATAAATTTTTCATAATGATCAATTATATCCCAGTTACCCTTAATATCAAAAGAACTCTTAAATATATTAATAGTATTTAAGAATTTTTCCTTGGAAGTGAAACCACTTGTTTGTGAAATTTTGGATTTTTAACTTTTGTGTATTGTTTTTTTAATTCTGAGTTTGTTATAATTTGTTTCTTTTTATTGGTTAGTTTAATTTTCAGATTTTGATATTATACATAGATAAATCACAATTCAATAAGCAACTTCTATAAATAAAAGATGAATTCCTTATCTATAGAGGTTGACATGGCAATAGATTGTGAATTTTCTATAGGTTTATTAAACTTTCATTATTGTGCTATGAATTATATTTGGAAACCAGTTATCTATTGGCAATTTATGGTTTTTATGCATATTACATATATAATAATATTATTTAATGTTATCCCTAATAGAAAATTTATTATAACTTTTCAACTGTAATATTTAAAAAAAAAAAACCAATTTCTGTGGATATATGTTTCTGTCATAATCAATATCATCAGCAGGCTAAAAACTGATTGGTATCCATTGAACATAGAATTTGGAAATAATGATATGAAAGACATAATTTAAAAAATTAATGGTTGTAATATTATTGCATATTTATGTAGTTTAATTTACTATTTACATATATTAATATATAATAAATAAATAAATAATAAATATATATTAATATATGTATTTTAATTCAGTATGATGATATACAAAACATTCTGAATGGCAAAGTCAGTACTATAGACTTGATTCCATTGCGAGAGTACATGGAGAAACGTTTTAAGGCTATAGGTGTAAAATTGTCAAAATTAGAGCCAAAACGAGATGATGTAGCTGCTGGATTTAAGAAGTAAGTATGTAACAAAAAAACCATTCCAGACACATTTGAATGAATACCTCATACATTGTTAATATACATTGATTTATCTGATACAAAACTTTTCACAGCAAAATAGCATGTTATATATATATATATATATATATATATATATATGTTAGAACAGACTTGAAGTCAAACTTTCACGCTCTCTGCAACTATGTCTGAGTTCGAATCATTTTTAATTACATTATGTTTAGTATAGACAATATAGATGTATTTAAATATTATATATATATATAATCAATTTCTCAATAAAATGAAATATTTTTTGTTATAATGAAAGGCTTAACAGGTAAAACTATTCTTGCCAATATGTACAATCACAATGGAATGATAAACAGATTTGAAATATCCCATAATGCTTTTGCCTTATGATAATACTATATATGACAACAGCAAATTGTCTTGTATGACTCTATGAACCAAGATTGTAAGTATAGTAGTGCTACAATGACAATATAATAAAATCAAAGTGTGTCATCAGGATGGTTATAGCATAGGGCAAAACTAAACAGTCCACTGAAAATGCCACTGGATAGATATTGATCTGGGGATTGGTTTGTTACCCCTATCTGATATTCAGTGATTTTATTATGCTTACATAGATGGCTCACATAATGCAAATGACTGCTCACAGATAAACATTAAAATAGTTTTCCTATTGCTGTTGCATCTTAGTCATATCATAAAGCCATGGTCCAGGCATGATATTTCTACCCTTTACTATGATTTTCAATATTTTTGGTTTGTAGCCTTTTCCCTCTACTTAAACATAAATTTTATAAATATGTGCTATCACTGTTTACAGTACATAATCTAATATAGGGTATTTAAACACAGACTTTCATGTTCCCTTCAGCCATCCACTCTATCTCATACATCTGATACACATGATCTCACACTTGTGAAAAAGATGAATAATCTCCAATATATGTATTTTGTGCTGAACCAGCGCTCATCAGTTGGTCCAGATCATTATCTCCCACACCCATATATAATCAATGCCTTATATTAAGATAGTAAATCTTCAAACTTTAATGGACAGGCTTAAATCTATTCCACGCTCCAACTTTTTAGCCATCCATATCATTGAAAAGCTTATGATGGAATGCTCAAATCCCTTTTTAATTCCATTGTATGGATGGCTGAAGAGTTGGAGGGTGGAGTAGATTAAAGCATATCCATTAAAGGGTGAAGATTTACTATCTTAACGTAAACTGACCACTGGTTATCTCCCACACCCATATATAATCAATGGCTTATATTAAGATAGTAAATCTTCAAACTTTAATAGACAGGCTTAAATCTACTCCACCCTCCAACTTTATAGCCATCCATATCATTGAAAAGCTGATGATGGAATGCTCAAATCTCTTTTTAACGTCATTGTATGGATGGCTGAAGAGTTGGAAGGTGGAGTAGATTAAAGCATATCCATTAAAGGATGAAGATTTACTATCTTAACATAAACTGACCACTGGTTATATGTGTGGGGGGGGAGATAATGACTGGACCAACTGATGAGTGCTAGTTCAGCACAAAATACATATATTGGAGAACATTTATCTTTTTAATAAGTAAGTGGTATGAGATAGAGGGATGGCTAAAGGGAGCTTGAATTCTATGTTCAAATCTATATTAATTACATTTAGACTCCAGGTTTATAAAATATAATTCTATTTAAAATATAGCCTGTATTCTGCCATTCCTCTTCTGTATATTTAAATAGACAAGGTCCTATACATGAGGGTCAGAATGATTTAAAGTCAGCATGGATATAACAATAATATTGGCATTAGCAACGGATTTGAGTGTTCCATCATCAAATTTTTCAATGGTATAGATGGCTGAAGAGTTGGATGGTGGAGGAAATTGAAGCCTGTCCATTTTAAAGTGTGAAGATTTGCTAACTTAATATAAACCAAGCACTGGACTATATGAAGAGTGTTTGTTCTGCTTGAAATACATAAACTGGAGATCATTTAACTTTTTCACATGTGTGTGATCATGTGTATTGATTATATGAGATAGAGTGGATAGCTGAAGAGAAATTGAAAGTCTGTTCAAATTCCCTATATTACATCTGAATTCCAGGTATATAAAATATACTTGTATTTAAAATTGTACATAATCTGTAAAATATAAATCTATGTATAAGAACACTTTTCTATATCTTTTGCTTGTGTACATAATTTTATTTTAAAATCTTTGAACTCTATCCCTCCCCTTTTCATCAGAGGATAAAAACGCAAGATTACGAACTACTACTATAGAACCAGAAATTACCATTAAGATAGTCCTCCATGGATATTGAAACAATAATTTCATCTTACACTTACCTTACATACTCAGTGTGATCATTGGTCATTCGTTATTTTCTCTAGCTACCATAGTGACATCTCTGAATAAATGCAAGTACTCTGTCGTAACATAATTTAACTGTTGGCTAGAAAAGTTTTAAAGTGATAGCATATCTGAAAATGCAATAGGCTAACATTAAATTTTATTTTAAATTAGAAAAAACTGCTACCAAAACTTCAAAAAGATTCAAACAGTATGGCAGTGAAGCCATCAGGCACAAAACATTTTCAAGCAGTTTGCAAGAATTCATGTTGGCAGGGAGTTCATTGAAAGCAATCCACTAATACATGAAACACCATTGCATGTTCTAACTCATGATCCATACATGCTAGTGTGTTAAACATTTTGTGGTGAATAGCTAAAGTATATTACTACATAACATGTTGATTCATAGATAGTTCTTCAGGTTCTTGGAGTGAAAACCAATCATTTTGTTGTTCTGGTACACATTGTGTACATTTTCCCAGCCAGAAAGTGAGCAATATATATTTATTTTGCAGTCTGCTCGAATTATAAAACTAATCACCATTGTTTTCAAATTTATTGAAGATATAAATTATGTCCATTAGATTAACTACTGTATTAGTTTTTAAACCATTTTTCTGCACCAGTAAATGGAAAACTTTATTTTAAGCTAGTTTTTAGGTAAATACTAAAAAGGACTGTGCTTAAACCTTGAAATATTTAAACTTTTCCTTCATTATTTTGCTTTATTACTAATATTTTCAACTATTAGTAATCCACTGTGGATTAAAAATCTCTCAAATTTATTTTAGTAGTTTTGAAATGTATAGTTTTGGAGAAACAAAAATGGTTAATATTGGGGTATTAAAAATAAAATTTTAAGAACGTATTAATTAAATAGGAAGTTTTGACGGATAATGAGGTATTGGTGTATGAAATGAAAACAAAGACAGGTAAAATAAAGTAATCAAAATACAAAAGATACCACAAAAGAAAAGAAAAAATATATAAAATAAAAAAATGCTTTTATGCACATAAATGGATTAAAAAGTAAATTTTCATCAGTTTTTACAAATAAAAGGGTGAGGCAGAATGACTAATTCACAAGTCAAATTTTATGATATAAGAAAGTAAATATTTGAAAAATAAAATAAAGAGTGTGCTAATAGATCTAACAAGCTTTATTGATAAATTCCACAACAGAAAGCAAAATTATCCCCATCTGACTGGTTTCAAGCTATTGGCTTTCCTCAGTGAGGTGCCAGGATATTTCAAATACTAGATCCAAAATACCAACTCAAAGTCAGCACTTATCTGATAATTAACTTTAAAGTAGAAAATCTGAAATTTTCAGACATCTATATGTCTTCAAATCCAGATATCTAACTTAAATAGCTATATGGGGTTGAAAAATCTTCAGCCATACCATATATTAATATCCTTAGCAATATAACATTGCTTAATGTTTTCTCTTATAGTGTTTATTGATAAACTTGTTAAAGCTATTAGCATGCTCCTTATTTTAGCTTATAATTACAAGCTTATTAAGTTGGGTCACATGGTGTATGATTTTATTTACTATGAATATTTGAAAGTTTATTTAAAGGATTCTATGGAAATCTGACTCATGAATTAGTTGTTCCAACTCCATGCATTTATTTGAAAAAACTGAAAAAAAATTTTTTGTAAATAAAAGCATTTCTTCAAATTTTTTTATATTTTTATTTTCTATTTATATATATAACATTGAATTATTAAAATAATTTTTTCATTGAATCATTCAGTTTTAAATTACAAGAGGATATTACACATGTAAAAAGAGAAAGGAATTTAAATTATTTCATGTGTTTATATTTAATTAAAAATCAGATGATTAATCTTTAATTGTGTTTAAAGTTTACTTATGGGCTAAAAATAAAATATTAATCTCTGGCCCAATTAATAATTGGTAATAGTCATTTAGATATTTATATGCAATAGACGAGATCAAAATTGTGAATTTAGAGAGTTTGAAACTTTTTTTTCCATGTGTCATAGCATCAGCTGGGAAGCGAACCTACTAATCCAAGACAACTGCTTATAAAGCTGCTGTCGCTAACCTCTTTACCACTAATGCTTGACGAGAATTTGATATTTATAGTTCAAACTGTAATAAAATGATTAACTTCTCCATTTCATTATACTGAATAAAGTCATTCTGAAATATAAAAAAAAGTGTGTAGGAATTAGGACAAATTCTAATCTGAACTCTCATGGTTCATTTGCAAATCTCAACATCTTTTAGAATTCAGTTTAACATTTCAGTTATCTATCTAATGCTATTTTCTCCAGCAGCATGCTCACTATAATTCCATTTAATCCCTTCTTATTAAACAAAAACTTATTAAAAAGACATATATATAAAATGTAGCAATTTTTGCTGTTTGAAAAATGTCAATCAATCAAAAATATATAATGTAAAATGGCTTCTTAAATGAGCTCAAAAGTTTCTGGCATAACCTATGTGGCCTGAAATCTATTGCATATGCCTTATTATCCAATTATTTTTTCAGCATAATTTATTTCTTTTATCTCCTTTTTTAAATAAAAGCAGTTTCTTTAGACCAGTGGTCTTCAACCTTGGTCTGCAGACTGGCACTGGTCTGCAGAAGTTTTATGCCGGTCCACACTAGATTGGCAGGAAAGTTTGTAATAAAATAAGATTTTAAACTTTTCATTAATATAAACAATTTTTTTTTATTGTAATTGCTTAAATAAAATTAATTATAAATCAAAATTTTATTTAAATTAGAAATAATACTATAATCAAAGGAATTTATCTGAAAATGCAATCTTTAAAAGACAAAGCATCAATCTCATGATAATTGCACCACTTCTTACATGTCAATTTCTATACATTTCTGTATTGCGTCAGCTCATTTATTGGTCACATATAGCAAAATTTTTTATTGCATTTGTATTATCTTTTTATTTTGTGTGTGACATTTGTTTTTGATATTGTAAACCACAAAATGGAGACAGATTATTGATGATGAATTGCCTTCATCGAGAATGTAAATCTATTATCTTTTTTTCTAGCAAAATGACATCTTTATAATGATTGTTTTATTTCTAAGTGGCACTTTACCAAAACAACTTTTCGTTCTATTTCTTTTTTTTTAATTGGGTAAAAATGAGATTAAAATAACACCAGATTCAAAATTAAAAAAAATGAAAGTTTTTTTATTATACAAACTCCATATATATATAGCTTCATCTTGTATATTTAATATTAAATGCAGATATTACATTTATCATAATCATTGTCATGTAATTACACTAGCTGTGATATTTACCAACATTCAGATGAATAACATTTTATTTTTGCAAGTTTTACAGTGAATTTACCAACATTCAGATGAATAACATTTTATTTTTGCAAGTTTTACAGTGAAATAATAAATGTAGCAATGCAGGCACATTAATGAGAATGTACTGTTTTCAGTAGCAAAGATTGCTCAGCATGTGAAGGTAAAAAACATCATTACAATACATAGTAACTAGTGTATTATTTTGGTGATTTATAACAATTATGCTCATCTAAGGCTGAGCAGTTTAAATCTTTAAGAAAATTTATCTGTAGACTTCTGCCAGTTCACGAAATTTTATCCTTATTTTTACCAATCTACAAAATCTTATCCTTATTTTTGCTGGTCCACAGGTGTGAAAAGATTGAAGACCACTGTCAAATATCTATCTTTTTCATTTTCTTTCTCTTTAATTGTTTTGATTTTCTATGCATATCAAACATATATTTATTATTTACTTTTCTACCAACACATAAAATGCATGTATAATCTAAATCCTTGTATCACATATGCCTTATTTCTCTAATATCTAAAATTCTTGCTCTTGCCATATAGAATATACTTTTTTAGTGTCATACCTTTTTTATACTTTATATAATTTTTGTCCTTATATAATAGCAAATAATTTTCTTATATATTTTTCATAACTGTACTTCCTTATATCTAACCAACTTAGAATTGTTAAAGTCATATGAAACTGGATTTTATTTATTAACCATCTGATAAAAAGACAAAGTTTATTTTAATCAGGTCACATATGAAACAACTTTTAAGACTATTTACCTAGATAAGCAAGTCTTTTTATATTAAAATCTTTGTTTATTAGGGTGGCAATAAAGATTATTATTTATTATCTCACTCCATCTGTCTGCTGATCGATTAGCATCGACTATAATGTTGGATTATGCTGGTCTATATTTCTCATTTTAAATGCCTTTTTGCAAATTAGTTATATCATATGCTTTTATTTAACTCAGTCTGCTTTTTCATCTATGTTCACCCATTTCCCAATTTTCAATCTGATTGAAACTTTGCATACATGTGTATTCCCAATGAAGATACTTTTTTTTTAAAGTTTGCAAAGAATTTTAGCAAAAAATTATTGGTAAAAAATAAATTTTCTTTAGCTTTTACAAATAAAAAGTGGGACTATTATCTTTAAAATTTGTTTCAATGTTAATATAGTTGTTAGATCACATGAAATTCAATGCTAAATGAGCATTAAGTACAAGTATTATGAAAAAGAGATTGTTATGGACTCAATTTCTGAATATAATCACCCCATGCTATTATTATAAAAGCTGAAGTCTAGAAGTATTACAAATTGTGTCTAAACTTTCTTAATTCATAATTTTAAGGAAATACATTTATCACACACACACATGCAGTAAAAAATAAATTTTCTTCACCTTTCACAAATAAAAGTGTGGAGAGATTATATTTAGAAATTGTAGTAATACTAATCTATTTATTAGATCACTTGGGAGTAATGCACATATAATTGCAAGTAATCTGATAAATAGATTAATCATCCCATGGATTTATTTATGGAAGCTGAAAATGTTTATTTTTATTTTTAATTGCATTTTTAAGAAAGAAAAGCATTTCTTTAAATTTTTTAAAATATATGTTCAACTTTGTTAAAAATGTAATGATAGTAATAAAAAAATATTCATTCACTCACTCCATGTGATTAAAACCAGTCGGTATAAATCTAGTTATGGAAGTATGTTAGTATTACAACCTACTATCCATTAATTAAACAATTAATTATAACATTGGATAATGAGTATTTACGTTTTCTTCTGTATGTATTTTTTCATGAAACTCTATCAGAAATCTTGAGTCACACAGAGTGCAGTGAGAAGATATGGCTCCTTCACAAGATCCAACCTGTCTATGCATTCATAAAACACTTTCTGATTTGCTTAATAGCAGGTAATACCAATCTAAAATCCAGTGGTATAATAATAATAACAACAGGCTTACACGTATAGAATACACAAAAAGTATATATTCCTTTTTAACCAAAAACATTTGCTTTATCATATGCATATTCATGTACAGTATATCTTTTCAAGGGTTAGATTTTATCAATGCATTCTTTATCTCAGCTCTACCAGCTCACAAACATCCTCATTATAAAAACACTAGCCATTATCTTTCACTACACATGCATTTCACAAAAACAACCTTCACAACATCAGTTGAACTAGAGGTATCAGACATCTAAATCTCCATGCCCATATTAACAACTCAATATTTTGTGAGCACACTCACTTGCATACAAACATAATATATATATCACTGTTATCATTATCATTTTCAATTATTGATTCACTGCAGGATGAAGATCTCTCTAAGTTCAACCCATTTCTCTGATCTCTAGTCTCTCTTTTTCACATCAACCCAGCATACATCCTTATTTCACCCATCAATCTCACATTTGGTCTTTTTCTAGTTCTTTTATTGTCTTTTGAAATCCAGTTTATGATTTCAATTGTTAAAAAAGGTTGCCTTGACAACAATTTGAGATTGTTGATTGTTATCTATATTGGGATTGTCTAAATGTTGATAGGTTTCTAATGGTTATATATATATATATATATGTATGTGTGTGTGTGTGTGTGTGTGTAACCACAAATTGGCTGCAGAAAAAAGTTTGCTATTAACTGAAAGGAGAGCCTTTGATTCCTCTTGGAGGTCTTAAAGGAACAGAGCAGGGCAAATTCCTAATGTCCATTCCATACGTTCTTGTCGTTGCAGCTGTTATTACTATGTGATTATTCATATAGTATATGAACATGGATGGGCTGCTCACCAACATGCATTAGCCAGCGTGGTGAGTTTATTGGCTTTTTACCTCTGAGTTTAAGATCAAGAAACACCATGGTCTTTCTTCTCAGTGCCTGATAAGGCAGAATGAATGTTTGTGTAAATGATAAATATTTTTCCAATACATATATACAATTATGACAGACAAAAATAAAACATGGCCCTTATTCCCAGGAGGCTGTAAATTCACCAACCAAGGCAGCGGTTGGTGGCCGAAGGCGGAGGGTGCTAAGAATCCCCTTATTGCGGACCCAGGCTGCCATTTGATGACGACTTTTTATTTAGGTACTTACAACTGCAGATCACTTTCAAGTGAAGGAAGATTGCAAGAATTAGAAGAAGAACTGTCTTATATTAAATGGGACATTATTGGACTTTGTGAAGTTAGAAGAAAAGGTGAAGAAACAATTGATTTAAAAAGTGGACATATACTCTATTATAAAGGCACACATATTGGAAATACAAGTGGAGTAGGATTCATTATAAATAAAAAGTGGAAGAACAATATTGTGGAGATTGATGGTGTATCGGACAGAGTGGCAAGATTAGTTATACAACTTAATAGCAGATACCAAATGCAGATAATTCAAGTTTATGCCCCAACAAGTTCTCATAGTGATGAAGTAGTAGAAGATTTTTATATGGATGTACAAAAGGCTTTTGATCAGAGTAAACAACATTTTAAAATTGTTATGGGAGACTTTAATGCTAGAATTGGTAGACAAATGAAAGATGAAATTGCTGTAGGTAATTTTGGTTATGGTAATAGAAATGAGAGAGGACATAGACTTGTGGAGTTTCAGAAAAAGAAAAACTTTATATAATGAATTCATTTTTTGAGAAAAATGTTAAAAGGAAATGGATATGGAAGCATCCAAATGAAGGTACAGCAGAATTGGATTATATTTTGACTAACAGGAAATACATATTTCAAGATTGTAATGTTCTTAATAAATTTAACACAGGAAGTGATCATCAATTAGTAAGGTGTAAGTTACGTGTTAATGTAAAACTAGAGAGACAAAAATTATTAAGAAAAACAATATTTACAGTTGATATTCCTAATCTTCAGAAACATTCTAATGAATTTAAATTAGAACTTACAAATAGGTTTCAAATGTTAGGAGATTTTGAACATGATTCAGATTTGAATGAAATTAATATGAAAATAACTGATACACTTTTAAAAACTGCAACAAAGATAGCTGGTAGAAAAAAGCAGCAATTGACTAATAAAATTTCTACTGAGACTAGAGAATTTATGAAGAAAAGAAGAAATATGAAGGTATACAAAAATGATGTATTAAAAAGAATTGAATATCTTGAATTTTGTAAAATGGTACGGAAAAGAGTTGAAAATGATATAAGAAAGTATAACTGTGAAATAGCAAGGAAAGCTGTAGAAGAAAATAAAAGTCTCAAGAATGTTAAACAACATTTTGGTATTGGTAGGAAATTTCTATCTGCAATAAGAAAAAAAGATGGAATTATTACTAAAAAGAGAGATGACATCATGAAATTGGTAGAAGATTTTTATCAAGAATTATATAGTAGTAAAGAACAAGTACTTCCTATATCTATTACATCTTCTGAATTGCCCAGAATTTTAAATGAAGAAGTGAGACATGCAATGAAATGTATGAAGAAAGGAAAGGCTCCAGGAAATGATGGAATTATAATTGATATATTAAAAGAAGCAGGTGAAGAAATAGAAACAATTTTAGCAAAGTTATATACCAAATGTCTAAATGATAAAGATGTACCGGAAGATTGGAAGAATGCAGTAATAATATTAATATTTAAAAAAGGTGATAAAGAAGATATTAGAAATTACAGACCTATCAGACTTTTATCAGTTTTATATAAAATTTTTACCAAGATAATTACAACTCGTCTACAGAGAACTTTGGATTTCCACCAACCAAGAGAACAAGCTGGATTTAAAAGTGGTTTTAGTACAATAGATCATATCCAGGTATTGAGGGAAGTCATAGAAAGGACAAATGAATATGAGTTGTCATTATGTTTTGGATTTGTAGATTATGAAAAAGCATTCGATTCTATACACATTTCTTCAGTGATTAAAGCATTGGATCATCAAGGTATAGATCCAGGATATTGTCATATTTTAAAGAATATTTATAAAAATGCAACAGCAACAATTAGATTACATGATGATACTGAAAAAATCAACATTGAGAAAGGTGTAAGACAAGGTGACTCCATATCTCCAAAACTTTTTACAGCAGTGCTGCAAGAAGTATTTTGTGGATTAAAATGGGAAACTAAAGGAGTGAAAGTAAATGGAGAGTATTTAAGTCATTTAGATTTCGCAGATGATGTAGTTGTTTTTGCAAACAATGCTTCAGAGCTGCAGGAAATGTTGCAGGAGTTAGCAGATGAAAGTAGAAAAGTAGGACTAAAGATAAATGTTAAAAAGACTAAAGTAATGTTTAATTGATTTGCTCAAAATATGAAAATAAAGATTGATTATGAAGAATTAGAAGAAGTTAACAGTTACAAATACCTTGGTCAGATTATTAATACAGATGGAAACATAATGGAGGAAATTAATCATAGAAATTAAACTTGGTTGGAGTGCTTTTGGTAGAAATAACTTGATACTAAAAGGAAATATGCCTATGTGTTTGAAAAGGATGGTTTTTAACAAATGTGTTTTACCAGTTTTTACTTATGGATCTGAGACTTGGACACTTAATAGAAGAGCAATACAGAGACTTCAGTCCACTCAAAGGAGTATGGAGAGATGTATGTTGGGAGTAACAAGAAGAGATCGAAAACGCAATGTATGGCTAAGACAACAAACAGGTGTTACTGACCTTATTGAAAAAATTAAAAGATTGAAATGGAGTTGGGCTGGACATATTGATAGAAGAGATGATAATAGATGGACAATTGAAATTTTAAACTGGATTCCAAGAGATTGTAAAAGACCCAGAAAGAGACCACATGTGAGATGGATGGATGAAATAAGAAAATGTGCAGGGGTATTGTGGAGAAGAGAAGCTAAAAATCGGAGAAGATGGATTAAACTTGGAGAGACCTTCATCCTGCAGTGGATTGATAATGGTTGATGATGATGATGATAATGAACCACAAATTAACATGGTTTACAATATGAATTTGAAGTGGAAGTAATTGCTACTCCCATTGGGTTCTATGAAAAAAAATAGATTGATACTACCCGTCTCTTTATCCCTGATAGTATTTAAGCTTAGTTCATTGATGTTATTAGAAATCAAAGATTAAAATCTATTTCAATTTGATTTGTGTATAGCATAAATGATCTGAAATCACAATTTAATGATTTGAAGTATCAAAATAATTCTTTAGCTTTTCACCTTCTAATTTATAATAATATCAATAAACTAAGATTAAACATTTTCAGGACTAAAGAAATGATTGGCATCATTCTATTTCTTCTCAAACTTTATTGATAATTGACTATTGGTTAAGCATAATCAAAAATTGTTGCATTTACTTTCCATCCTTTTCATATTGAAAGCTATGATAAATTGCTGTTCCATTTATTAAAACTAACGTGTCATTTAGTATTTGGGATTTGTTAAAACTAATTATCGCTTTGATCCTTCAAATAGTTAACTAAGTAGTTATTTCAAAGTATGTATGCTGAACATACATTGAATTTAAGAAAAAAAGGTTCACTCTTTGATTTATAATAGCGTCAATAAACCAACCTTATATACAATCAAAGATAGAAATATGGATGGTATCATTCCATTTCTTTTTATAGTTTATTGATGTTTCACTATTGATCAATGATAGACCAATGAAAATTGCACTTCCTTCCACTTCAATTTTCTATATATAAATTGGAAATGACTACTTTTTCCACGTGCTAACAATTTCTCAGAACTAATAGAGATAGTCTAACTAATACGTGATAGTATTAAAGACAAATTTAAATTCACATCAAGCGTAAACAAAGCTTCATTTATAAATAATGTGACGTAGAATCATTTCTGTTCATTTTAACACCTTTTCGAGTAAATAACAATGAGTAAAATATGTTAATAAATACATTACTGTCAACCTATATGCAAAATTTGGAAATTGTTTATAATTTCTTACATACAATTTGAAAGTCTACACTCATATATATATAACTGAAATGTCTTTAACTATTGCATAAGACATAACTTTTACTAAAAGTATGTGATTTTTTCCCTTTGCCTTCTTTATATATAAAGAGGAATATCTGAAACACTTAGGCTAGATAAAATGAATTTTTATTCATTTTAAATTGATTGATATTTTCATTTTTAAACATTGCCAATAATGATTAAAATAATGAAAATGTCAATTCATAATATTATAGTGCTAAATATATATTTAAGTGTCAAGCGTTGGTGGTCGAGACAGCTGCCTTACAAGCAGTTATCCCGGGTTAGCGAGTTCGCTTTCCGGCCGATGCTATGACACATGAAAATATATATATATATTTAAATGTTCTAAGATTAAGTTTAATGCAACTATTCGTATACATAAATTAAAATGTTTCTAGCTATAGCATAAATCATAACTTTTATTAGTGAAAGAGCACGTGACTTTTATCTTTTGCCTCCTTCATATATATCAATCAATTTTAAAGATTTAGAAATAAATTTCTCGATCAATTTAAAAATGTGTTTCAGTTATTACATTGTAGAGATGTCTGCCCTTCCTTGCATATGTATTAAATGGATTATGTCCTGTACATGTGTGGTTCAGATTGACCTTGGGTCAACATGGGTGTGACAAGAATCTCGGCCTCAGGAAGCCTTCGAGCATTCCATCATCAGATTTTCAATTGGATGGACGGCTGAAGAGTTGGAGTGTGTAGCAGATTGGAGCCTGTCCATTAAAGTATGAAGTTTGTCTATCTTAATATATATCTGAGCACTTATAGTATATATGTGTGGGAGATGATAATCTGGACCAACTGATGATTGCTGTTTTAGCATGAATTACGTATATTGGTGATTATTTATCTTTTCAGCATATATGTGCTTGAGTGTATCAGGGTTATTGGATAGAGTGGAGAGTGGTGGGTCGTGTGAAAGTCTGTGCTCATATACCCTATATATTACATATATAGACACAGGTATATATAATAAGCCTGTGTTTCAGTTATTAAATGTATTCCTTCTAAGTATTTCGTTTTTTTTTCTATAAATATGAAGGAGGCAAAAGATAAAAGATGTACATGTTTTTACCAATAAAAGTTGTCTTAGGTTTCATAATTTCTTTCCACTTTTTATCCTATTATGTATTGATATATAATGTGATATGCACACGCATAATTTTGCCATTGTCTATAATTTATAAGTTATTAAATAAAGAAAACAATTCAAGGCCAAATGTTTAATAAAAATATGTTTGTTTTGAATAAATGTAGAATAAATGTGGCATTTATTTATTAAATTTAAAGTTACTTTCTTTTTTTTTTTTACATATGTCATAGCATCGGCCGGGACGCGAAACCACAACCATCTGCAACCAACTACTTGCTTGCAAGGTGGCTGCGATGACCTCCCAGCTAACAACGCTCGACAAAGTTACTTTCTTTTTGTAAAATTATCGAAGATAACAATGCTTTGTTAAAATTAGAAGAAAGAAATCACATGTTCAAAAAACCAGCGTTTAAAAATTTAGACTGCGTTTTATATTACTATGGAGACAGAAACGATCTTCAAACTGGATAGCACATATTTTCTTACCCTTAACCTTTTAACCGCTAATTATATTATTGGTTGTATGAGGTAAAAATCAAATCTTTTAATTGGCCAACTCACAAACTGAAGACAAAGCCTATTGTTAAAACATATTCGCCTATAATATTAAATTCAACTCAGATACGTTTATAAAAAGTATATTACTAATTTTTCAGGTTATGAAGAGAACGAAAGTTCTTTCAAAAATAAATTGCTATTTATTTATTCTAAAATATTCAATTTCGGCAACATAAAAGCTATAATATAAACAAAAAGGTCGACTTTTACGTTATAGAAAAGTAAATATTTCTTTTTACTAAATCTTAAATATTTTTACTAAAATCTTCAATATTTTTCGAAAATAATTTTGTTTTTTTAGTATGCTTTCTAAAAATAATTTGTAATTTCTCCAAATATACTTTTATAATACTTTAAATCATATTCGAAATGAAAATCTCAATGTTTTTCTTTATTTTCTTTGATCAGGCGGTTTCTTTGTTCTTTCCAGCCAATCAGAATGTCTTTTTCGGCTGAGAGCATGCTAACAACCAATCACAAGTAATGTTCTTTCTTTGTTTAGGTTTAAATGCGTTTTTTTTTTATTTTTTACTTGTAAAATAATTCGGAAGAGGGCACCATCTTACAGAACTTTTAAAAACCTATTCAATACCTGTCAAACGAATATTTTAGCATAAGAACTGGCAGAGTTAGAGTGACATCAGATGTCGATGAGGAGCCTCGTAAGAGGCGGGAAAAGGGTTAAAAGTTTTGTAACTTTCATGTTACCTCGTCTTATAAATAAGTTTTGAACTAGCAATAATCAAAATGAATTGTCAGTCGAAAACCTAAAAAAGAGAAGGGCACGGCGGCCTTCATCATTTAATGTCTATGATTTAAAAATGGAATTATCAACAAAATGCTATGCTGATCACCATGAACTAAAACAGCAAAATCTACTTGAATTGTAGTTTTTTTTCTCATGTGTCATAGCATCATCTGGGAAGCGAACCCGCTAACCCGGGACAACTGCTTGTAAAGAAGTTGTCGCTGACCTCTCGACCACCAATGCTTGACTTGGATTGTAGTTTTGATGAAGGAAAACAATTGGGCAACATTCAGAGATCAAAATATCGATGGAGACTTACATATATGAGTGCTAGTACTGCCAGTGGAAATACTACAAGATAAGGAAAATTGAAGTTTTATATATAGTAATATTAACTGACGCTTAGAGAAAACCTTACTTATTAATAATAGTTGAAATCATAATAGTAACATTTATAAATGTTTATAATATTTTCTAAAAATTAACAACATTAATTACAATGCAGTCTAGTTTGTCATCTGATAATTTAGATAAAAAATACTAATAATAATCAAGTAAAAAGATAAAAGATCAATTAAAACAAATTATATTTGTATAATTTAATTTAAAATTATAAATAATTTTATAAAACATTATTTGATTGTTATATATATGTTTTACAATAATAAGAATTCTCCGTTTATATATTTTTTGCGTGAAAAGAAATTTATAGTTAACCCTTTCTTGATTATATGAATTGGATAATTTTAATTATCAAACATATGTCACATTTAATTATATTATAGCGAAGGAGGGTTATAAATATACAATATATGATATTAATTATTTTTTAAAATTTTTATTTGTTCTAACCACCACATATAAATGGATGTTTATTTTAATAAATTTATGTTGTTATTAACAACAGGTATTTGGATTTACTACTGCATGAACTATTATATAAATATTTTATCTTACCCTATAATATATTCCAGGTGATATTTCACTATCCAGTAAAACAGTTAATACATTTTACTTTATTTACCTGTCAATAGTATGCAAGTGGATTCATTGGCGCTCTTTATAAATTTATGAGTCTATTGTACGTGTAGATATATGAACCACTATAAAACCATTTGTCATCAATTTATTTATTTACTCATGTTTTATATTGCTTGAGTATGACCTTTTATTCAACATATTTATATTGTCCATATATGTAATATATTAGTAGAGAAAACTACTTAGTTCATAATTATATTTACCATAGGTGGGTGGCCAAATATGTAATGCATTTAGTTTTCAGGCCAACTAACACTGCTCAGTTATATTATTTTCAATACATTTGGGATTACCTAATCTGAGAGTAGTTAATGATAGTGAAGTCCATTTACAATATTAATTATCTAGAATGATGAGTAGTACATTATACTATCATTTAATAAATTTTATTCATTATTATAATAGTTTCCTTCACATTTGGCTCACCCAACAAGGGAATATTACTGTTCATGAAACAATGATGATGTATTAGCATTGTTTATAGATTTTATTGTTCATATTTATCATTAGAGATTTTATTATTTTCATTTACAATATTATAACGGTCGATGAACCTCCCAAACCTATTTGCCATGCCAGGGTGCCACTAGGATATTCGAACCTAGAAAATTTATCAAGGTGGCAAATATATACAGGAGAGATTACTCTTTTATCAAACCAAAGGCCCCAGTCACTGCTCAGGGAGAAGCTGAGCTTAAAATATCACACTGTATATTTAAAATTTCTCATTCTTAATTTTAAATAGTATTAATAAAATAAGTTACTGTCAAAATTAATTCAGCAAAACATTTTATTATGCACACAGACACACATTAATACAAACATCTGAAAATTACATTTTTTATTAAATATATTTGATTTAAATTATATGCACAGATGGGTACATTTAAGATTTAATACAATTTTAATATTTTACTAAGCGTAAATACATTACATAGAATATGCATAAAACTAACTCAATCCTTTTAACCTCGGCCAAAAGCTTACTGATATACCGATGTGACCAATGCAAAATGAGATTGTTAGCATAACACAATTATGCTAACAGGAATTTATATCTGTAGCATGATATCATTAGAGAAATAAAAAATCATGATGGGAAGGAATGAGCATCTTCTCCATGATCATTAATAAATTTCACCAACAGACAGGAATGATCCACTGCCCAATTGGTGATACAAAGACGAAATCATTTGAAATAAATATATGAGATGCTTTGTAAATGGGAATAGCAGACTTTGCTGGCTTATTTTCTCAACCAGAGTGTAAGAAAATCAAGAGCATACGAAATGTGTCTATGACCATTGACAACATGATGGCTGCACTTTTGGGCCATATGTTCAGGTAGGTATTACACCTTGTATACTAACATACCACAAGGGAATGAGTATCCAATGCATCTATCCAGATCACATTGCTATAAAAAATCTATACATCTATCCACCAGCACGAATTTAACTAAGAAACAACTAGCCCAGAATTAACATACCTTAAACTAACATAATCTTATGAATCTATGCAGCCATTTATGCCCATTTTAAATTATTAAAAGAAATTTACAAGAATAGAAATGATGCCAAACACATATATAAAAAATATAATAAATAATTTAAAATTTTAGTCAGATAAGTAAAAATTAAGTGACGTTTAAAATTACTACTTGGAAAAGTTTGTATTATGTAATTAAAGTTCATTTAAAGCAAAAGTTCATACTTTACAATGTTGTAGGTTTATTAAAGTCTATCTTTGTGGTCCTTAATACATCACACAACTATGTTCACAGTCCCTGTCATTCCATATTGATATTGTTGTAGATGGAGATGAATCATTCTGGAGGCCACCTCAGCTGGTGCAAATATGGAAAACATACTTTATTGTGTGACCCTACACTTTGGAGATCCACAATACACTTATAAAATATGTTTCAAGAACACACAATCAGCAAGAGCAATCTAAATCTCTACTTGAAGTTTTTCTTCTTATAACATTTTGAATTCTTATCAAATTCCAGGCTTGATCTTGTCTGGCTTGGCACTGTTCTTATTGGTGATGATGACTTTTCTCTGTGGACCATGTGTTTATTTCCATCATTATTGGCCAGCTTACTTTAGAGAGGGATGGAAACTCAAAATTTTATCACAAGTATTTTTTAACTCATCTCTTATATGACTTTATGCCCAAGGACCTGTTTGCTATTACATCATTATAGAAAATCATTTCTATCCCAAGATTAAAAGTAACTCCAGTAACAGCTTTTTTTAATTCTTTTATATTAAAATCAACCTTGTTTTTAGATTTTTAACTTTAAATAATTATATAATTAGTTTGCCATCTGTGCATTAAATATATTAATTTATATAAAATTTTTAGTAATCTCTTTATATATATATATATATATATATATATATATATATATATATATATATATATATATATATATATATATATATATATATATATATATATACACATATATTTGAGAGGGATTTTATTTATATTTTTTTTCACTTTTACTTGAAAGTGATGTAACAGCATATATGTATACTGTTATAATATATATAATACTATATATCCTTAAATGAACACTTCACAATGCAATATATAAAATAAAATTTATTTCTTCTTGCTTACAGTTTCAAATAACTGGACTTCAAATATGATCAAAAAATATATAATAAAAATTATTACTTCAAAAATGTATAGTGCTATAAATTGTTGCTCAAATAGAGAAGATTATTGTAGGCAAGAAGTAAAGTTAATAGTTAAGGAATTCAAAAATAATATTATCCAATGAAGGATATAGAAACTAATATAAAACTGTCAGAAAAGAGATTTAATAGTAACAGAGAAAATAGTTATAAAAAGAATAAGTGCAACCAAGATATATATATATAAACTTATAACACCAATATTGTAATAATAAGAAAAATGTAAACTTCTCAATTAAACAAGTAATATGTCTAAATGTGCCAAAACATATGTATTGGTGAAGCTAATTATAAATAAAATTAAGGGCTGAGCACTTTTGAGAAGTTTTGTCTTCTCATAATCATAACTAATGAGTTGAATGAGCACAATGTACAATGTGTGTGATGAATACTTAAATTTATTCAAAGTGGGTTAGAGAGTCCACTTTTTGGAAAGAGAGAAGCATGCTCCTGGTTTATATTGTAAAAAATATAAAAATTATCTGTAAGATTAATAAAACGTTTAACAATGTGATAAAATTTAAAAAATCATACTTAATATATTACACAATAAATATGTCAAAAATATAAAAAAATATATAAATGGAGTATATAAAATTGAGTATCAATCATGTCAAGTTAACAATATTAAAATTAATTATCTAGATGAAACAAAGAATTTAATTTATACAAAATTAATCCACACACAATTATGATAAATGATCAAAATTTACATTCATTAGAGACAGAACATAAATTTGAAAAAGAGAGAATAAAAATGATTAATAAAACTAATAATAAAAGGGATAGAAAAATTAAAGAAACTATATTAATTAAAAATATTAGGCCATCTTTAAATAAAGATTTGGGTTTGAAGATATTAATCTTATAAAAAACATTTCTTATTATCATAATTAAAGTTTATATAATTAAATAAGTATATATATATATGTTAAAAATTAAAATAATCTGTAAGGTTAAAACACACCCATAGAGCAAGTTAGGGTGGCAATGTAAGACAATTTATAATTGTTTCAGTTAAAGTTGTTAAATTTATTAACAGCTTAATTAAAAGAGGTAAAGTTATTTTAAAATAATTACAAATTTTGAAGAAATAGAATTATATTATTATTATTAATTAATGCATGTTTAAAACTAAAATGAAATAGTTAAAATGATAGAAATAAATTAAGTTATTAAAAAGTTTAAAAGTCATAAAAATATAGAAAAATGTATATTAAAAATATAAAACAGTTTATACAAAAAAAAATCAATTAAAAATAAGAATAAGATAAAAGATTAATATTTATAAATTTATTTAAAATGCAAAAGAATAAATAGTTATAGGGTTTATTAAAAAAATGTTATTTTTTAAAATCCAAAATATTGGATACTGTATATGTTTTTTTATACATAAGTATGTATGTATAGATAAGCATTAATTATATTCTTATATCTATTTGAATGATGTAGCTTTGATGAAGTCTGCTGAGCAGTTGAAATTGTAAGCCATAAGGAATAAATTTTATTTTATACATTGTATTGTAATTATTTAAGGTATATATGGTATTTTGTATATTTATGCTATCACTAAAGAGCATTTCAATTATATATAAAAACAGTTGCATGAGATTTTAATCTTGAAACATTACAATATATAATGTTCTATAGATGGATGGACAAAATAAGGAAGTGTACTGGCATGATGTCATGAAGAGAGGCTAGAGATTGGAGAAGATGGATTGAACTTGGAGAGGCCTTAATCCTGCAATGGATTGATAATGATTGAAAATGATAGTAATAAAGGATGATAATGTGAAGGACTAAAGTATTCTATACTTAAATAGAATTAAAATTATGAGCCTTTACAGTATATAGTTGTGCTTTTTTCAGGTTAACACGCATCTCAATCTAATCATTGACAATTCCAAAACTCAATGAAAAGCCAAATGAGAAACTGTTTGTTCTGAAATCAAAATCTTTAGGATTGCTCATTATGCATCAATGTATATATTTTTAGGAAATGACAATTTTGCAACATTTTAAAAAGTCAGTTACATATTTAATCCAAAAGAGGTAACCCTTGTTTTATTTCATATATTCAAAATTTTAACAACTACACATTTCATCAACCTCATCCTTATACATAAGCTCTGAAATATTAACTGTAGGGACACGTGCTTTGAAATAAATAATATTTGGAAGGATGTAACAGGTATGTGGTTATGTAAATCATGTGTAAATGTGATAAAATTGGTAAAAAATGGTCTCTAAATATAGATAGTTTAAAGAAAAAGTCAGAAGAATGGGAAGAAAATGTAGTTAAGGAAGATATATAGTATATATTTAGTGAATTGACAAGAGGTATGGATGACAAAATAAGTAGTGAAATGGAGATAGTTAGCCAAAGAATAGGTAAGATAGAGAAAGAAGTGAAGGCTGTAGCAGTAAAATTAAAATCATTAGAGATGAAGTGTGACTTGATCAAGGAATTAATGAATAGAAATGATAAGGAAGAACTAGATAAGGAAGTCCAGAAGATGGAAGAGAATGTTATGGGTGAAGTAGGGAAAGTAAATTATGAGAGAGTCTTGATAGTAGATGTGGGGATATAATTGCACGAGAAAATAAAAATAGGTATGTAAGAGTATGTTTGTTTGGGTATAGAATTAGGAATATTACAGATAAGGTGAAGAAACAAGGAAGTAGAGATGTTTATGCTATGGTAAGGACAAATAATTTGTCAGAGCCATCAGAGAGAGAGAGAGAGTATTGGATGAGTACAAAGAATTGATTAGTAATTTGAATAAGATTAAAGGAAGAATAGGAATAGTTGGATTATTACCAAGATTCAACAATAGATATATGTTAGATAGGGCATATTCTATAAATAAAAAATTGAAAAAATAATGTGAGAAAACTAATGTTATGTTTGTGAATGTGTGGGATTTTTTATTAGTAAGAGGTAGTTGTATAGTAAAGATGGATTGCACTTAGCAAGAAAAGGAAGTGAAGCATTAGGGTTTTTTATAATTCATGAAACTTATAAAGGGGGTAGGGTTTTAAATTACAGTATTATCAAAAAAAAGAAGAATGAATGGGATGTAAAAAATAAAGGGTAAATGATTTAGATATAAATGTAGATATGAGAAGAAATGAGTCTGTAAAATTAATGACAAAGAAGTTAATTACAAATATAATAGTGAAGAAAGAGCCCAATGAATTTCTAAAAGGGTAGAAAGAAAAGTAGAAATTGTTAAAATATAATATTTGAATATACAAGATGGTAAGAAACCAGAAAAGTGTCTGGAATTAAAGTAGTTAAAAATGAAGAGCTTGAAGTGCTAGCAGTAGTTGAAACATATCTAGAGAGAAGAAGAACCTACACTGGAAGTCCTGGTATGGCAGGGTATAAATAGAAAAGAAAAAGGAGTGGTGGTATAAAAGTTAAGCCAAAAAATATTTAAATACTGTTAAGTGTCAAGAACATTTGCGGTTTTAGATAAGGTTAGAAAGATAAGAATGGATAGTGGCTATAGTGTATATGACCACTGGAGATAGTCAAACTATAATGGAATAAAACAATAGCATTTATGAATGCCTAGTTAAGGATATACAGAGTTTAAAAAACTGATGAAAGAAAATAATTGTTATAAGGGATATGAATAAGCATATTGAAGAAATTGATGGCATGGATAACAAGAATGAACAGCTTTTGAAATTTTTTTGTACTAGAGTGAATTTGAGCCTTTGGAAATTTATCAAATATTTATGAGGGCTAATACACATGGTCTAAAAATAATATATTTTATACATAATGGATTATGTATTAGTAAAGAAAAAGAGGAAATGAATAAAGCACAGAAAATTAATGTGTTTGATAATGGAGAGAGGTTATGTACTAGTGATCATAACTTCTTTATAATTGAAATAATAATATGATGGAAAATAATGATAAAAGTAGAAAAGATAGTGAAAGATGTGAATGGAGAATGAATTATAAGAATAAATTAGAAGAATATAAAATAAAAGGAGACATCATGAAAGAATTTGTTGTGGATGAATATAATGACTGGTGTGGTAAAGTATAAAAAGTGCTATTAGAGGTTTAGGTGACAATATTCAGAATAATAAAAATAATAAAGTGAGAATTAAGGAAACATGTAAAAGAAAAAAATAGCAAGGATAGAATATAAATGTGCTATTAAAAACAAAGAAAGTGATAAAGATGTTAATATTAAATGGGAAAGCTAAAATAGACATTTATAGAGAAAGAATGAAATTAAATAGTAAATTATTGAAGGATATTAATAAAAGTGAAAGAGGTGGGAATAAAAAATTTTGGAAATATATTTAAAGAAGAAATGTAGGGGAGAGAAAATAGATGATGAGGAAAACAAGTATAGATCTAGAAAAGAATTATAGACAATGATAAATATGTGATATAGAAAAAAATGTTAGATGTGAAGGACAGAGTGACAACAAACATAAAAGCATATGGTAATGGAAATATTAGATTTATAGAAAATGAATTGAAATGAGGTAAGGAAGAAACTGAAAGTAGAAAGACCAGAGGTTTAGATGATAGGGCAGCAGAGATTGTCGTGAATTTAGGAAATAGAACAGAATTAAATCTATTATCATGTTTTAATAAGATTTCCAGATATCTGGAATAATACAAAGAATAAGGCTACTATTTAAAGAAAAGGGTAAGGATCATAGAAAGTTGAACAATTATAGATTGATAGTGGTTACATCAGTGTTATCTAAAGTTTTTGCATATATGCTGACTAGAAGAATTGCAAAATGGATTAAAGAAAATAATATAGTGGGAGGAATGCAAGGAAGTTTTTGATTGGATAGGTGTTTAGGAAATAGTCTATTTATAGTCACACAAGACATGAATAGGAATACAGGTAGACAGTTATATATAATCTTTATAATTATACTGAAGGCATTTGGTACAGTTTTAGCAGATATTATTAAGAGATTGTATGAAAATAATTACTATATATATATATATGCAGATATTATTAAGAGATTGTATGAAAATAATTACTATATATATATATATATATATGCAGATATTATTAAGAGATTGTATGAAAATAATTACTATATATATATATATATATATAAATTAGAAAATATAGAATTAGTTAGAGTTAAAAATGGAGTGGGGCTAAGACAAGGATATTTTATGTCACCTATTTTATTTTTTTTATATTTGAGAGAAATGGAGAGAGCAATAGAAAGACTAGAAAGAGGGATAGAGATACCATTAATAAATGGCAAGGGAATGTAAATATTATCAGGTCTTTTATTCCCTGATGATATATTTTTGTGCACAGAAAGTAGAAAAGATATAGAAGTTATGCTGAAGATGTGCACAAAGATGGGTAAAGAGATGGAGATAAATTTAGTGAAGTAAAATCAAAGTAATGGTGATAAATGCTGAGAAAAGAGAAGAGGGGGGATATAAAATTAAATGTGGTGAATAGATATAACTATTTGGGAATAGTCTTAAGGGATCAGAGAAATTGCTTGGATGAATGGGAGAAAAATTATTAAATGAAGCAAAGAAAAGAAACGGATTGATAAAGAAATTAAGGATTTTCATATAATAAATATGATGTAACTAGAATTGTATGGAAGGAAGTGGCAGTAGCAGGATTAACTTATGGTAATGATGTGTTATGTATTAGTACACAGGTGTTAGATTACTTAGAAAAAGTACAAAGAGAAGTAGGAAAATATGTATTAGATGCAGATATGTGAACAGCAAAGGAGGTAATTCAAGAAAAAATGGGATGGTCAAGTTTTTATATGAGAGATGCAAAAAGCAAAATAAAAATGTTCAGTAGATTGCAATTTATGGATAATAAGAGAATAGCTTAAATAGTATTTAATTGGATATGAGTAAAGGACAGGCAACAAAATAGGTGAAAAAGATAGTGTGATATGCAGAAGATTTGGACAAAACTTTTATGTCAGTATTCTTATACAAAAGTGGTATGATTGTGTTAGGAGAATTGTTGAGTGTTATAGTGAAAAGAAATGGAATAGAAGAGTAGATGTATTAATAAAAAATAGGGAGTTTTAGAGATGGAGAACTAATATGGAGAGTAAAAACAGATTAAATATATATAGAAGTAAACAGAATATTGGGTGTGAGTTAATTTATGATAATAACAGTATACTGTTTAAGGCTTGAACAGAATCCTTAGCAATAAGGGAATATATACATACATGGAAAAATATAGGTGATTTAGTCTGCAAATTATGTAAGGAAGGCATAGAAAATATTAGGCATCTGTTAATTGAATGTAAATGCTTATAGTAAAAAGGGTACAAATAATGAAGTTGTGGGAGAATAAATATAAACAAAGTGATTATAAAAAAAGTGGATTCTTGAATTTATGCTGGATTTGGAAAAAGATAAGGGGGATTTATATATAAAGACCACAGACTGGACAAAGTTAATGTTGAGGAAAGGGAATGGAGCAGGATAGAGAAGTATATAAGAAAAACTTAGGCTGGGGCATGGAAAGGAAAGAGAAAGTGGCTAACAGGTTTCTCCGGGCATAATGGCTGAGACATTCCTGACTCCGAAAAAGAAGAAGCCATTGTGCATCGCATCTCATACCATTTTAATCACTTGTGTCAAAAATGGTGATCGTGTGATATTTACAGGACTAAAAATAAACACTAGTCGGTGTGTTGGTGGCCTAATGGTTAACATAGCTGCCTTCCAAACAGCAGGCCCGCTTCCAGGCCCGGGTTCGCTTCCTGGCCAACGCATTTGACTTATGGAAAAAAAAGTAAACACTAATGTTATTTCTTAATCTAGATACAAGGCCAATGTTTAATTTGAATTCATAAAATATTTTTTTAATAGATAGTTTGAGGTATTAATTCAATTTTTTTAAAAATTGAAATAAAACTACTATTACTACAGGGAAAATTTACTAATAAAAAAATTTTTCTAGCTATTATCATATACTTTTTAATAACTGAAACACAGGCTTGGTTATATATCTGTGGCTATATATATGTAATATAGGGTATATGAGCACAGACTTTCAGTGTTATTAGATAGAGTGGAGAGAGGTGGGTGGTGTGAAAGTCTGTGCTCATATACCCTATATTACATATACTTTTTATTTATTTTCCCCCTCCCTCTATTATCATATAAATTTTTACAATTTAAAACATTTTCTTCCGGAATGTTCAATAATTTTTTCTTTTTTTTCAAAAATGAACAAAACGAGCTAATTATTAATAAGTCTATAACTATTAAAAATGCTGCACAGAACTCCTAGAGAACAAAAATATAAAAAAAAAAAAAGTTATAGTGAATTTGTCAACATTATTTATGTTTTTATCAGTTTCATATAGTAAATTTTTGTAATTATAAATTACATTTAACCCCCTTCCCCTCTATAAATAATAGTTAAATTTTTTTAAAGCTGAGTAAATAAAACTTAGCTATATGTAAACCTATAACAATAAAAAATATTGCACAGAAGTCTCTATATGTTATTGTAGTTTAACTATGGAACTTACATTAATCAGTTTGATTGTTAAAATCTATAAAAATAATAATCAATTAACTTCAGTTTTGTTTGTATGTATCTATTTGTAAGTGCGTTAGATAAAACAAAGTGCAAGAGTATATTATATATGCTCAATATCTACATGGTCTATAATTATAATTTATTTATGTAATGTTTAAGATTTTATATATATATATTTTTAGGCAAATGCTTCACTTTCATTGCCTGAGCTGTGATAGACCTGTTGAAATGTTACCAAGAACTCCAGCACCAAGTATTCCATTTCAGGCCCCTATATCAGCTACTCGATCGCTTAGGCCGTACACAACATTTGAATTAGAACAAATCCGTCAGTTTGAAAAAAATAATATTGAATGTGTAAACTTTACCAAAGCAAGACAAGTTGGTGGAAAACATACAGTGTCATCTCCTGTTCCTCCTAAAGTCAAGTAAGAAAAAATATTTTTACTGAATGTTTTATTAACAATCTGAAAGATATGTAGTAACGAATTTGTATTAAAAATGCTATCATATTTACAACTGGTGCTTGATTTTATGTGGACATATATATTATCATCATCATATTCAACCATTATTGATTTACTATCAAATGATTGTATCTTCAAATTAAATCCAGTTTTTTCAATCCCTAATCATCTCCACAACAAAACAGTTTCTTCTTTATTTCATACATCCATCTCACACATGGTCTCCTTTTAAGTCTTTTACAATCTCTTGGAAAGAGTTTAAGATTTTAACTACCCATCTAGTATCATCTCTTCTGGAAATATGTTCAGCCTAACAGTATTTATAATACTTGATGCTGGTGATATCTGTTTGTTCTCTCATACACATATTTCATTTTCAATCTCTTTTGATTACTTCTAGAATACATTTTTCATAGTCATATATGTAATTGTATTTGCAAGGTTGTTTTTTTAATATAATTTTTGAGAATTTTTTTCTCTCTCTGCTCTATTACCAATTTTTTTAAGATCACTAAATATCACATGATCACCATTCTTTAAGATTGCATTATATCCTAAAGTCTAAGTACAGTGCTCTCAGATCCAAGGCTCCTCACTGATGAAAGCCACAAGCTAGAAACTAGTCTGGGGCTATTGGATGAGTAGGCAGGATGAGTGGAACTAAATAAGGACTTCTGCATCCATTGATTATGAATAGCACTATTGTATGAAGAGTTTAGCCTTTGTGTTGTTATAAGCTTGAGTAATTATTGTTTACCATAAGATAATGCAATTTAATAATCATTCTAATTTTTAGATTTGTTTTTTATCATTGACTATTTCGGATTCAAAATGTGAACCAGTATATTGTATATCTGATGAACATCTTTAATTTTTTGCTTGTTACTAAACTAATAGCTTGGTATTCAAAAATTCAAATATTTGAATGTAAATCACACCAAGTCAGTAACTACGTGCATTTTAGAACCTCTTTTATTCTAACTATAGATATCTAGGAATGTTAATAGCAGTATAACAACTCTTGATTTCTTTTGCTTACTATAGTTAATAAAAGCATGTTTTCTTTCTGTACTATAATACCATCTGTCATAAGACAGTAATCGGTAGTGACCAGATGACATCGCAATTTAATCATCACTCCAGTTTCTGACCTTCACTTTATCAATGAAGACTTAAAATTAAAAGTTGGTATATATTCATTTATGCACCTGACAGTCATCTTTAACTTCCTTTTTATACACTTACATTTAACTTACTCTGTTGTTTTTTTTCTATTTTTCTGAGAAATCTTGTAATTCAATTTTTACTTACTTCCCAATTTCTGTTCTAGATGAAAGTTTGGACATATATAATGATAAATTTTTCTTTTAAGTTTGTAGATAATTTTAATGAAAAAAAAAATAGCAACAAATTTACATTTAAAATTTATTATGAACTGTGATGTGTTGTGATATGTCTACTCCTTTATTGAAGTCAGGAATCTTTCAGCCACTATGCACAGAGAAACCTATTAGCCACTTTCTGTTCCTTTTCCTTTCCATTCCCCACCCTAAATTTTTTCCATATTTTTCTCTATCCTGCTCTATCCAATTTCCACAACATCATCTTTGTCCGCTCTATGGCCTTTATATCTATATCCCCCTTATCTTTTTCCAAACCCAGCATAAGAATCAAATCACTTTGTTTATATTTATTCTCCCACAATTTCATTATTTGTATCCTTTCTGCTTATAAGCATTTACATTAAATTAGTTCTCCATCTTTCCAGCTCTATAATTTTTTATTAATGTATCTATCTGTTCTATTCTATTTTTTGCCACTCTAACATTCAACATCTTTCCTAAGACAATCATCCCATATACTGCCATAAAGTCTTTATCTAAATCTTTTGCATACCATACTATGTTTCTTACCTATCTTGTTGCCTGTCCTTTTCTCATAACCCAAATAAATCTACCGAACATTTTTTATTTTGCTTTTTGCATCTTTCATATAAAAATTATCCATCCTATGTCTTCCTACTTTTTTTGTACTTTTATAAAGTAATCTAACACTCCTTTACTAACACATTACCATAAGTTAATTCTGTTATTGCCACTTTCTTTAATACAATTCTTAGTACATCATATTTATTATATGAAAACACTTATCAAACTTTTCTTTTCTTTGCTTCATTTGTGAATTTTCCCCCCATTTACCCAAGCAATTTGTCTGATAAGACAATTCCCAAATAATTATACCTATTCATCACATTTAGAAAAAATATTTTTCTTCTTTTTACCCAGCATTTGTCATCATTATTAAATTTAATCCCTATCTCTTTACCCTTGTGCCTTTAGCATAACTTCCATATCTTTCCTACTTTCTGTACACAAGGTGATATCATCAGCAAATAAAAGACCAGATAATGTATATACTCCCTTGCCTTCTATTAATGGTATTTCTAGCCCTCTTCATAGTCTTTCTATTGATCTATCTATTTCTGTTAAATATATCAAAAACAAAATAGATGACATAGGACACTCTTGCCTAAGTCCCACCCCAAATTTAACTCTGATTCTATATTTCCTAATTGATACATATAGTAATTATTTTCATACAATTTTTAATAAGATCTACTAAAGCTCCATTCATTCCCAAAATTTGCTAAACTTACCCATAATCTATTTCTGTTTACTCTATTATATACCTTCTCTATATCTATAAAGACCATATATAAATGTCTACCTATATTCTTATTAATATTTATAAGTTGTGTGACTATAAACAAACTATCTGCTGTACACTTATCTGTTTTAAAACTTCCTTGCATTTTTCCATTTGTATTATTTTCTTCCATTTATTTTGCCATTCTTTCAGCAACTATATATGCAAAAACATTATATAACACTGATGTTACTGCTACTGATTTATAATTGTTTATCTTTCTATGCTCCTTACCATTTCCTTTAAATAATAGCCTCATTGTTTTTATTATTCCAGCTATCTGAAATTCTGTCTTCTGTGCCATCTTATTAAAACATAATAGTATATTTAATTTTGCCATATTTCCCAAATTCCCCATCATTTCTTCTGCCCATCCATCTAAATCTCTTGCCTTTTCAATTTTCCTTGCCTCATTCAATTTATTTTCTGTAAAAATGAATATTTTCATTATTATGTGCTTGTATGTTTCTTAACACTCTGTTCTTCATATCTAACATCTTTTCTATATCCATTACATACATGTTCAAGATTGTCTCTAATTCTTTTGTAGAGCTACACTCTGTTTCCTCATTATTTAGTAATTCTATTTTTCTCTCCCCTACATTCCTTCTTTTAATATATTTCTAAAAAAATTTATTCCCACCTCTTCCACTTTTATTAATATACTCCTATAATTTACTATTTAATTTCATTCTCTCTATATAATTATCTATTTTTGCCAACTTCTTTTTTAAAAAAAAAAATTTTCCCATTTAATATTAACATCTTTTCCACTTTCTTTGTTTTTAATAGCACATTTATATTCTTTGCATGCTTTTTGCCTATCTTTTAAACTTTTACTAATTCTTATTTTTCTATTACTTTTATTCTTGTGAAAATTCTCACCTAAAACCCTATTTGCCACTTTTTCTGCTTCTCCACACTAATCATCATATTTATCCCCAACTCTTCCATGATTTTTTTTACTTTTATTTTATATTTTTCTAATTTATTCTTACCATTCACTCTCCATCTATATCTTTCACTATCCTTTTTACTTTTATTACTATTTTCCATCACATTACTAATCATTTCTATTATAAAAAAATTACGATCACTATTATATACATTCTCTTCTTTATCAAACACCTCAATTTTCTGTTCTTTATTCATTCCCTCTTTCTTTACTGATACATAATTTATTGTGTAAAATATATTATTTCTAGACCATGTGTATTGTCCCTCATAACTATTTGATAAATTTCCAATGCTCAAATTCACTCTCTGACAAAAATTTTTCACAAGCTGTCCATTAGTCTTTATAGAACTACCATCTAATGTTATTAAATAATATCTAAAGTTTTTTATAAACTTAAAATTAGAAAATATAAACAATGTTTTTTTAAGGTTACATTGTTTTTAATCACATAAATTCATTGAACAATAAAAAATTAATTTTTTTTCAGCTTTTGTAGTATGAATTGATATTAAATTATCAAAATGTAGCAATCATGTAAAATATTCTTCAACTCCTTCTGAACAAAGCACAGTATACTTTTATTTTAAATACTGCATTTTTTACTTTTTAAGACATCCAAGTATGAGCACTTGGATTTTCACCTATTTCCTAGGCATTCTATAAAATATTAAAACGAAAATGGGCAAAGTATAAAATACTCCCATCAAGAATATTTGATAAAACAGGCAAAACTCACTATACATATTGCCACACACAGCAAACTAGAGTAATCAATGGATGCCAGGAGGCTTGTGCATAAAATCCCCATCTAGTGCCTACTCATCCAATATCCCCAGACTAGTTTCTGGCTTGTGGCCTTCATCAGTGAGGAGCCTTGGATCTGAGAGCACTGCACCTAGATCTTAGGATCTAATGCACCTCTCCAGCAGCCACCTTTTATCTCTACTTAACTACAAAACTATGAGTCTTAAACTGAAAACACCTTAATGTTTTCAACAAGCCCATTAGCTTATATAGCTATATGGGTCTGAACTCAGTTCAGTATCCATACATTTGGATGTCTTTGGTTCTTTAATAACCATATCCACCACTATCCTCTTAGGCAGAATTGGTTTTAAGCCAATAAACATCACATGACCACCACTTTTTATGCTTGTGTATAACTGTTGTTAAAACAAGCAAAACTCACTATACATATTGCCACACAAAGCAAGCTAGAGTAATCAATGGATGCCAGAAGACTTGTGCATAAAATCCCCATCTGTTTTGACAACAGTTGTACACAAGCATAAGAAGTGGTGGTCATGTGATGTTTATTGACTTAAAAAAAACAAAATTACACTTGTTTAACACATTATTAGTAAGAGTAATGATTGAAATTGTTAATAAATCTTATGTGTACATCTTACCCAGTTAATGAATAGTAGCAAGATAATTATCAAAAATTTCCTCACATTTTTGAAGATTTATATAATTTTAAAATCCTTCACTCTTGGCATTTCCAACAATAACGTAAAGTATAAAATATATAATGTTAGAGTTAAATATTTAAAAAATTAATTTGAGTAAAATAAAAAATAAATTAGATAAAAATAATTTGTATACATGATTATAAGATGTACTAATTGATAAATATAAAATATAAAAAAGAGTAAAATGTATAATATATAAAAAAAGTAATAATTAAATAATGATTATAAGATGTATATATACAAAATGTAAAATTATATGTTCATTTATATTTATATTCATGTATTTGTATTATGCTTGTTATAATTCTGATGAAGATATCTGGTGCAATCAACACTGTCATATTACATTGTAAAAAAAAAAGCATTGTAAAAGTAATAAAGAATATAGATGATATTAACATTATTTTGAGTTTTTTTTTTCTAGTATTTTATGATATGGGTTACATGAGAGCAATTCCTAATATTTTGTATTTTTTATATTTTCCTATGGTTCTTTTCAATAAAAGCCTTTTTTATATTTTCCCAGAAAACTATATGGCATTCTTTACAATGCCTAGGCATTCTATAAAATATCGAGGAAAGTATGTATAAAAACAAACTAAAACAAAATTTCATACTTTGGCCAAAAACTTTGCCAGTAATATATATATTAAAAAACTGTTAAGCTACTAATCTGAAATTCTTATAACTTTTTATCCAGGATAAACTGTGGTTTTCAACTGGGACTTCAGCATATAATTCCTTAACCCACCATCTCATAGCTGTTCATTGTATATACTGTTTATTTATGTTTCTCTGCTTTTGTAATTCTTATTACTGGTTGTATTTTTTCTTAAATGTATTAATCTATTTCAGCTGTTCATTTTTTCTGTATCTTTTTATTTTTCTATTACATAAAAATATTTCTTATATCATCATATAATGAATATTGTAATGCATTTCAGTTATAATTATAATTGTTATTCCTATTATTATTATTATCATCATTATCATTACTATATAATTTATGTTTATTCTATATTTTTTAAGTATATTAATCTATTTTCAATTATCCTTATTTTTTGTTGTATCTTCTTATGAGTAATGTAATGCATTTCTTTTATTATTATTATTATTATTATTATTATTATTATTATTATTATTATTATTATTATTATTATTATTATTATTTCTACTAACTATTATTACTATTATTATATATGTTTGTTCTACATTCTTTCAAAAAATATTAATCAATTTTCAATTGTCCATTCTTTATGTTATATCTTCTTATTTCTTTATTAAGTTTATGTAATGATTATCATTATTGTAATATATTTTCTTTATTATTGTTAGTATTATTATAACTACTATTATTGCTATTACTATTATTATATCAACTAGTACTACTAATTTTACTACTACTACTATTACTACTACTACTGCTACTGCTACCGCTACCGCCACCGCTACCACCACCGCCACCACTACTACTACTACTATTGTTTGTTTAAATATACTATTCTATTTTCAATTGTCTACTCTTCTTGTTATATCTTCTTATTTCTCTAGTAAATAAAATGTTTCACATACTATTACACAATGAATATTATAATGTATTATTATTATTAGTAGTAGTAGTAATACTAGTAGTAATACTACTAGTAGCAGTAGCAATAGTAATAGCAATATCAGCAGCAGCAGTATGATAATTAGTATTGATAATAGATTTAATATTTTACCAATGGACAGATCTATGGAAAATGTTACTCAAGGGGGTAGTACTCTTATTGTTATTCATAAAGATATTTTTATAAAGATCTTAATTTCACTTCTCTTTATTAATTTACATGATGTGAAATAACCTTAAATTGCAATTTTAAATGTATCTTAGGAAATATATATCTTAAACCAACTTTATCATTTTTAGAACATGAGTATTTTTGACTTCACTTGAATATTTTTTGATTGGCTATAATAATATTATTATTACTGGTGATTTGAACATTCCAGATTTATTTCAGAGTAGAATTACTACACACTTATCTTTTTTGTCTTCTAAAGTTTTTACAATGCTAAGGTTTTGTAAATTTTAGGGGCTTAAATAATATAACCCATTTGTTAATGTTTCTTAATGAGACTATGTTCTATGTAATTCACCAATAGTTAATAATTTTCACATTATCTCTATAACTTTTTTTATAGATAATCATCATCCACCTATTAAGTTTTAGGTAATAGTATGAATACTGAACCCCACCGCTTGATGGCATCATTTTTCACAAAACACACATCAATATACCGTTTTAGCAGCTGACACTACAATAGGTGTTTTTTGAGCCATAACAGGCCATCTGAGGGCGATGTATTCTATGATTATGTAATGAAATACTACACCCATTGCATTGCAACAGTATTCGTCAAGTGAGTGCTCTTGAACTCTCACTATGGTCAGATCTAATGGTGGCTGTATTTGAAAGAGACAAAACTCTGCAAAAATTCATTGTCGGAAATTTTTTAGAAAGCGTAGTGAAATTAGTATTCCATATTAAGAATTGTCATGTCATCACACATGCTTCCCTATGCTTTTGAACTGGACACAACTTGAAAAGGTTCTTCTTTTCAGCAGAGTTGTTTCCAATTTGGCGTGCAAATGCCCATTTGTGCATGAATCCATGTGAGAACTGTAAGGGAAGTTGGTTCGAGGGCTCCAAAATCCTGTTACTTACAGCTTTGGGGCTTCCCTATTATTTTATTTGCATGTTACTTTTCTTACAGCTTTGAGGCTTCCCTGTTATTTTATTTGTGTGTTACTTTTGGCTTTTTTTTATGCCCCCCAAAATGGTGTTTTTTTTTATTACTTGTTTTGGTTCACAACTTGTCCAAAGTTTCCTTTATTCTTGATTCAATAAATTATTTTATGAGAAGCTGTTGTTTTTTGTTGTTGTTCACATGATTAGAAAGTAGATAGGTAATATTTGATAAGTTTCATTAATAGTTAATTAAAGAAGGTAACGTTTTATTATACCAAAATAAAAAAAGAAGTGTTTAAGAGTTTATTCAAAAGGCTCCACCCAAATATATATATAAAATAATAATAAAGAACTGTGCAGTAACATAATAAAATGTGCAAAAAGAAAATCCACAAAAAAGTCGATAATTAAAAATCAAAACACACTACCACCCCACCTCCTCTGGCTTAAAAAAAAAAAGTTCTTTAAAAACGAACTGTTTATGTCTTTTTTAAAATTAAATGCCCCAAAATTAAGGAAGAACTTTTCACTATCATATAATATAGTTTTTTTGTAGCGTAAAGATTTGAAACAAAAAAATAGAAAAGCCTCGTAATAAATTAACCAAAAAAAAAGACGATAATTCAAAATCAAAACAACTCCTCTCACCTCCATCTTCTAAAAAAAAACAAGTATTTGTTTATTCAAAAGTATCAAATTGTTGAAGTCTTTCAGCAAATCAAAACATCACCCCTCCCCCAAAAAAAGATAAGTTCAAAGCAAACAACCAACCCCACTCTACCATCTAAAAACAACAAAATGTTTATTACCATATTTGTGTGTAAACAAACCGACGGAGCAGAAATTTCAAAGCAAACCAACACCCCTAACACCACCTAAAAACAAAGTGTTTCTTAAAAAAACGAACCAAATATAACAACAGGGTAAAAAAAAACTTTGGTTTACCGTAAGTAATATTAGTCCATCTAAAAACAAAGTATTTGTTTATTAAAAAAACCTGGGTGGAATAAAAAAAAAACATTGGTGATTTACTGTAATATTATGTAAACCAAACAGACAGGCCCACGTCCGAAAAAAAATTAAAAAAACCGGTTGAAAAAAAAAAATCTTTTACCGTAATATTATGTAAACAAACAGTCGGCCCATGAATCGGTATATTGATATGCATTGGGCGAAAAAGAGCGCCATAAAATGATAGAATTCAGTATTCATACTATTACTGAGTTTTATATTAAGATATGTCATGCAAAAGTTGCTTATTCTAATATTTTAAAAAAAGATTATAGGTAAGGTAAATTATGTTGATTTTTGTAAGAATTTTTCTAAAGTTAAGTGGAATTCATTGTATTTCTATAATGATATGAATCACTGTTTAGATTATTTTTTGCAGATTCTTAATAATTTTACTGATTTATATATTCCCAAATAAATTCTCTTTCCACAAAGATTTCCCCTTTAATTTTTATACACCCTCATTTACCATCATATACTTTATTTTAAAACACAGAATATGTCTTTTTATGATAATTTTATCAATTTCAGAAGATTGGCTGAATATGTTTACAAAAGTGATTCACAAAATTATATTAAAAAAAATTGAATTTAATATTTCTTCTAACCCTAAACAATTTTGGGATTTTATTAATAATTCAGGCTCAGGTAAGAAAAGAGTTCAAGTTACTCTTAGTTCCACATTAAAGGCAAATGATTTTTTCAAATACTGACTTATATTCTTCATAACATATATTGTCTTCAAAAATCACACTATCTTGCAATTCACCCATTGTTCACTGCATGATTGATTATATCTCTAAAGATGTTATATGTTGACTTAAAACTCATTCTAGTTTAGGATATGATAATATTCCATCCTTTATTTATAAACATCTAGGTGAATTTATTGCAGCACATCCTGTCTTTATTTTTAATTTATCATTAGATTCTTGTGCTTTTCTTAAGGTTTTTAAATATGCTAAAATGATCTCAATTTTCAAAAATGGCTTCCATGACTGTGTTAATAATTATAGACATATTTCTGTTTTACATACTATTATTCAAATTTTTGAAAGATGTGTTTACAATAAAACTATTTCAGATGTTAGTAAAATTATTTCTTCTTCACAACAAGGTTTTATTCCTAATAAATCAGCTGAAAGTAATTTGCTTACAATTTGTAATCATATAGCACATGTGATTGAGGATCAGCCAAGACTTGATGTCATTTATTTTGATTTATCAAAAGCCTTTGATAAAGTAGATCACATCATTCCCCTTCACAAATTACATAAAATGGGTTTTTACTACTGCTATTTAAACTGCTATTTCTACTCCTAGTCCTATTACTCCTACTATCACTACAATAACTACTACTAGGAGTAGTAGTAGTAGTACTATTGCTACTATTAATATTGTATAGCTAATGCTTGTTCTACATTTTTTCTAAATATATTAATTTATTTTTAATTATTTATTCTTAAGTTCTTTTGTTTCTCTATTAATTAAGGATATTCCTCATATTATTATATGATGAATATCATATTTCAATTATTATTATTACTACTGCTACTAATATTACCACTATCACTACTACTACTACTACTACTACTACTACTACTACTACCATTACTACTACTACTACTACTACTACTCCTCCTACCACTACTACCTGAAGGTGCTTGTTTAGTACACATAAAACATTTCTGCATAGTAATAGAAGAAAAATAGAAATAAAACAATAGATATTTTATTGTAAAAAAAAGGTATTATACAGTATTATTCTGATCTAATTTTCAGTTCACAATTTGATATATATATATACATAAGTACATGTTTCCATTAAAATGCTATAAAAAAAAATCTAACATTTTCCCCCTCTCAGCGATCCTGCTAAAAGTTAAATGAATTTATAATATGTCCAAGTTGATTAAAATTTATTAAAATAAATCATACATGCTATACTTATTATGAAACTTTTGCAAATAGAAAAATATTCAAAAAGAAACGTATCTCCCTAAAATTAAGAAATGTTCCATTTAGTATTGGAGCAAATGATCTTATGGAAACCCTAATCGTGTATAGACTGATATTTTTATTCTGCACGATTTGATGCAGCAGTAAATAGTTAAACTCTATAGCTAATGGTTGGATTAAAGCATTAAACTTCGCTTGTGGTGCTTAAAGATAGATAACTTTTTGAGTAAATTAACCATTCAATTAGAACCATGAGTTATCTTGAATGGTTTGTATGTGAGATTATTTACCAAAAAATCCTTTTTAGCTTCTGAAGCTGAGATATTTATGAATTCAATATACATATTTAATTATCAAATTATTCTATAAATGTATATTTCTACACAAGTCTTATTCACTTATTTGAAATGTATGTTTTTTGACTGAAATACATTTTTTTTTCAGAGCTATAAAATTTATAAATACATCACATCAACAAAAACACACAAAATAAAGTTGTTTATATTTCAACACACATTATATTTCATTATTAACTATATACATATATATATCCATACATCTATCTATTCAACCAGTCACCTAACTACTTATATATCCATCTAGTGATCTATTCATTTACCTATTTATATCTATCTAGTTGTCCATCTGCTTGATTGGATATTTATCTGATTGTTTATTTGCCTATTTATCTACCTACCTACCTACCTACCTGCCTGCCACCCTTCCTGCCTGCCTCCCTCCCTGACCTGCCTCACTTCCTGCCTGCCTACTCATCCACCTACCAACTCAATTACCCATCCACCACTACCCACTTACTTACCTACTGCTTTCCTACCTGTCTGCTTTTCTATCTATCTAAATACATGAGAGCAGTCAACACATAAACTATACCAATATCAACGTCAATCAACAATCTCAATTTTTTTGTCAAGCCAATTTTCTTTAAACTATAAAGATGGCAATCCACTTTTATAAATGGTGTAATATATTTATATAGACATAAGGATTGCAACTTGACTGATGAAATTATTGATTCAAAGAAGTTTAAATAAATCTCATTAAATAGGTAAATACAATCTGTTCTGAATGTAGAGTAACAATTTATAATCAATATATAAATTCAACATTCCTTTTCTTTTTAAAACTTGTTTTATTCCAAACTATAATTTTCTTTCTCCTTCCATACAACGTTTCAACTACATTCTGTAGTCATTATCAAGTTTCCTTAAAAAATAATAATAATAATGATAAAATAAATAAAAATAAAAAACAAAAATAATAACACAAATAAATAAAATATTAATACATTCCAAATATATAATATTCAATTAAAACCATAATATTATTATAATCTACAAATACAATTATTTACCTCCTTCCCTATCTTTAATTATTTCTTTTAAATTACCTTTATAAATTAATACTCTTCTTATATAAATTTATTATCTATTCTCTAAATCTTTACCCATTAACATTCTTTTTATAACCCTCCTCCCTTTTTTTATTTTTATATATTATTCCTATATTATCTTATTTTTTATCTCTATTTATTAACATTCTATTTAATAATGGTTTATACTGATCTATATATACTTCCTCTTTTTTTATTCTCTCTTTAAAATTTGTAACGCATTCAATGGCCTTATATCCAAATTTTCATGCTTAAATTCCTTTTTATGAATATATATAGCAGATTTTTTATCATATAAATGCTGCCTTAATCTAGTTTTTAATTTATTCTTACTTGTTTCTATATAAGTCATATTTACATTACTTTTATCACAATCCATACATTTAATTATATATACTGAATTTATACATTCTAAAATATCAATTTTATCATAATCATTTATTAACTCACCCAAACATTGTTTCCTTTTATAAACATGGCAAATTAATGTATTATATCTCCTATTAAAATACCTAAAAAATTTCTTAATTTTAAAAAATAAATATCTTGATACCCTAAATCCTATATAAATTATCTTATTTTCTCCATTTTTATTCAATTTAATCTTTCTTTTTATATTTTCAATATTATAATTAGATATCAATTTTTTTACAATATATTCAGGATAATCATTTTTAAAGGAAACTTGATAATGACTACAGAATGTAGTTGAAGCGTTGTATGGAAGGAGAAAGAAAATTATAGTTTGGAATAAAACAAGTTTTAAAAAGAAAAGGAATGTTGAATTTATATATTTATTATCATGGAGCTAGAATTTAAAAAGAAAAAGAAGTGAAAAGTTGTGTATATAATTAAATTTATAATCAATTATAACATTCAAACTGCAATTTTGACTTTCAAACTACACTCTCCACTATATATTACTTAACATAATAAAGCTAATAATGCTCAAGACTAGATAAGGAAATGATGTAAATACATGAAAGCAGTCAACTCTTAAAGCATAACAATATCAATAATAATCTCAAACTTTTGCCATGACACCCTCTTTTAAACAATAAAGATGGAAATCCACTTTTATATATGGTCTAATATATTTATATAGAGACTAAAGATTGCAGCTTGATTACAAAAAATGACATTATTAATTCAAAGAAGTTTAAATAATTCTCATTAAACAAGTAAATATAATTTGTTCTGAATAAAGACTAATAAATATATTTCTATCCCTCTATCTACTATTCTATGTCTATTTATGTATTAATCTATTCATCCATTCAGTCCTTCATGAGTAAACTTATGAGAGGATCATGTTATATTATTATTAATACTAATGTCTTATTCTTTGTTATTTCTCATGATAAAGAGTCAGCAAAATTGTTTTATTAAGGATTGCTATTTTCATATAAAGTTTTGATTAATTTTAATTTCTGTAAAAATTGCTAAACATAAATATGTATAAAAATATTGTTTTTAATTTTCAGAAGTGCTTCAGAACAGCCTGCAGAAAAACTACCAGATATTCAACAGGTAAGAAGCATGCAGATTTGTTTTTGGTTTGCTTTTTTTGGAATACTGTGATGATTAAGAATGTTTTTCTTTGACTAGGATGTTCAGCACCAAAAACACATAAAAGTAATATTTAATGGATTCAATATTTTTTCTATGTATGGAACAGTGTTTGTATTGAAGCAGTGCATATCTGCATGCAGGTATGTTTGCTTCATGTTTGTCCAAATGTAAAACTATTTCCCAGCATATGTCATATATTTCTATATATATTCACACACACTAGTACATGTGAGTGTGTGTGCATACAATTTAGAAATCTTTCACACCATATTTTAAGTTAAGAGGAAATTATTTTATTAAAGAAAGTGCATGATCAATTAAGAAATAGAAGTACAATGGGAGATAAGCCAGGGTAATGGAAGCAAACCATTACTAAAATTAGGTAAGTGCCCTATTTCCTAATCTAGTATAATAATTGAATGAAAGAGTTACATTTTGATACATTTGAATGACTACACATATTTTAAGGTGTAAAATAGGAAACAGTAACAAAGATCAGGAAACCTATGTGGTGGCACAAAGGACTGCAAAAGTAAAATTAATTTGGAACAGCAATTAGAAAAATTAGATGAAAGCCATTAAGAAAACTCACTAGATCCAATCCCAGGCAGAGAACAAAAATATATAAAGAGGGAATGGAGCATTGTTCAAGACTGATATAATAAGACATAAAAGAATGATTAAGAAGGAAGACTTATTTTTGAAGAAAGAAAATGCATACTGTACCTACAATCATTCATGAGTAGATGGATGTCAACTTCTCCATGGTCATCTGGTGAAGCAGGCTTCCAAAAGAAGTTCCATCCCAGTACCAAGATCCATCTGCTCGATCACAATCAAGCAGATCTCTACATCAAGTAGTCATTCACTAGTCTGCTAACAATGAATCATGACAACATCCATCATCTAGCTGGTAGTATTTACTTTAATCCATTCTTTAAAATCAAGTTATTCTAATTAATTATATTTATGCAGTTTTAACTTACTAAATCTTATTAATATTTTATACCTCAAGGTTTTACTGGCTTTAAATATTGACTGAGTAAATATTAATTTTACTTTTGCATTTTATCTTATAGTTACTTTGAGTGATGGAGGGAGTTAAATTTAAATATAAAGTTGTTTCTCCTTCCGAACTCTTAGCGGTCTTCTGGGAAAATACTAGTTTGGAAGACGCCCAGTTTTGAAACTTTAAAACATTAAATAAATTGTAAATAGATTTCTTTATTTCCATATCTCCCCAACATATCAATTAGAATTTCATTATTACAATCTGAGAATTTATCTTTATTGTTATTGAAGAATAACAAGTGTTCTAGAAATTATATATATATAAAAACAAAAAAAGACTTATAAATCCAATAAATAATATAATATTTCAACCAGAGGACTGGTTTTCATCAGAAAGGAAAAAAATACACAGTAAAATGGCGATAATCAAAAATTACAGATTTGGTAAAAGATTAAAAATTTTAACAAAACCCCCCCTGATTGGTCACAAAATCTAACACAGAATATCTACCCAATCAATGACAAAATTCAAACAAAAAAAAGAAGAAAAAAACTACATTCCCTCCTAATCAAGCTTAAATTCTATTTAAATTAAAATAAATATAAAAATAAAAATTCCAAAATTAAAAATTTAAATATACATATGTGCATACATAGAAAAATTAGACTATGCTCACATACAAAAAATAGCTGTGCTCACATTAATATTCATTAAAAACTAAAATACTTATACATTTTAATCAAAAATAATAAGTATTTTAGTTTTTAATGAATATTAATGTGAGCACAGCTATTTTTTGTATGTGAGCATAGTCTAATTTTGTATGTATGCACATATGTATATTTTAATTTTTAATTTTGGATTTTTTATTTTTATATTTATTTTAATTTAAATAGAATTTAAGCTTGATTAGGAGGGAATGTAGTTTTTTTCTTCTTTTTTTTCTTTTTTTGTTTGAATTTTGTCATTGATTGGGTAGATATTCTGTGTTAGATTTTGTGACCAATCAGGGGGGGTTTGTTAAAATTTTTAATCTTTTACCAAATCTGTAATTTTTGATTATCGCCATTTTACTGTGTATTTTTTTTCTTTCTGATGAAAACCTGTCCTCTGGTTGAAATATTATATTATTTATTGGATTTATAAGTCTTTTTTTGTTTTTATATGTATTTCCTTTGATTAGTTTGTTATATATATATACAAAATTTAGTGTTTGTCAATTGTGATTAATCTAAAATCAGTTTATATTTAAATCTATATATAATGGTCGGTGATTTGGAGATCAAACGAGTCTTACCATATCTGCACTACAGGGCACCACTAGGTTACTTGAACCTAAAAAATTTATAGAGTAGTCAGATATGTGCTGTTAAAGATTCAACTTTGACATAGATATTTTTCATGACCATCAGCCCTAGTCACTAGCTCATGAAGTAGCAGAGGTTTAAACATATTTATTAAAATATACTTCAATAAAGATTTTAAAAAAGCAAATAAATAAATTAGATTACTGTCAGTATTAATAACACAAAATCTTTTATTTACATATATAAAAGTAATAACACACAAACTTTAAAAAAAAAATTATTATAAAAAAAACAACTTATGTTTTATTTTGTTTCATTATCACTATTTTTATTTGTTTTAACTTAATTCTTAATCTTGGAATGTTGAGCATAGATAGTCCTCCCAGACGATGCATTTAAAAGATTTGCAAAATGTTTGATTTTAGGCCAGATATCTGCAGCCACGCCAACGCTCGCTTCCAGATATATATCTGCAACCAATGCAATGTAAACATGTTAGCATTAAACCATGCTGACAGGAATGTGCTTCTGAACAGCATGATATTATTTAAAGAAACATGACCTTCGTCCAGTACAGTAATGTACTTCTGTCTAGCGAATGAATCATGCATGTAATATACTAAAGAGAATAATGATTCATATGGATGGGAGAGCAGACTATCTTGCCAATTTATCATCCCAATCCATAGAGCTAAAAAAAGGGTCAATGGCACAGGAAATACATCTGTCCATTGCAACACCATGACTACTTCTTTGAGGTCATGCATTCAGTTGTGCTCATCACCCTTATGTGCTAACATACTTCACATTACATTGATATAAACGTCCATATATCTCTCCACCAGCATTGACACAACTATAAAACAAATAATCTAAAATCAAAACCCCTTTAGAACTAACATATATTTAAATGAGGCTAAGCGACTACCCACGCTCAACTAACATTTAAGTCAATTTATTAATTTAATTTTAAAAAAAATCTTTAGCTTAAGGTTTTAAAATCATTTTACAAGGACACATTATATTTAACTTATTTTTTTACTACAAAATACTGTTTAACCTACTTTTCCTTTCTTTTAAATTCAATAATGCACAAATAACAATAAGCGTTTTCATCTTTAAATTTAAGTTTGCAATTGCAAACCCCCACCCTATTACAAATAGATCTTATTAAGCATGAATAAAAAAAACAATACATATTTTAAGAGATTACGTTTTACCTTTAGATCAGAGTTTTAAATTGCACAGTTTATAAAAAAAAAAAAAAAGTTCAGGCTTGCTCAGGAAAGAAAGTCTATAGTTCATTTTAAAGGCAAATAGAATTTTAAAGTTTAAAAGAGTTTATATTTCATTTTATCATTTATAAATCTATACTTTCCTTTGTCTGTGCTCCATGATGAAGATCTGAGTTTCACAAGGGCCTTGCTTTTGCAGATGATAACTATTTATGAAGCTTGATGAGTATTTCTGCATAGGGCACCATTAGTTTGCTCCTGGGATCCATGAATAATGAAAGCTGCCTTCAGCCGGTCGAACTGAAGGAAGCACTATGAAGCTGATTACATTCTTGGTGATGGTGATAATGGTTTTTTTAAATTTTTATTTTTACTTTCAGCAAAGATGAATGAATTTAAAACTTTAATTTTCTAGTTCTCTAATTAATAATTTTCTTTTTGATTTTCTTTTTATAGTCCTCAGGTACCTTATCTCTGGAATGCACGGATCCATCAAAAATATTCCATATCTGTATTTCATTGGTTCATTGAGTTTGTGGACAAGTAGATTTTGTTTTGTGGCTAAGTAGATTTTGGGTTTGTGGCTATGTGGATTTTTCCACTGAGGTCTGTGTCTATATCTTTGAGCAGGAAAAGCAAGTCTCTTGTTTCTACTCCTTGACTCTTTATCTATTTTGTAATCATTTTCTTTTCAATGGTCATTTTGCTCTAAGGATCTGTTTGTAATTTTTTATTTTTAAGATTAAAAACTCTATTCACTATTATTAAAAAGGTTTTTTATTATACTTTATTTAATGATTAGAATCTTTGTTTCAATTCTATAATTTTTTTAAAGCTTATTTATTTCAATATTTAAACCAGACATAATAAATAATTCATTATTTGTGCATTTTGAATGTTTAATTCAGTCTTAGTTTTTACAAAAAAATTAAGTATTAAAATTTTAAATGTAATGCATATATATATCCCGTTGCAATATATTGAAGCAGTCAATCTTAGCTTAAGATTGTGCTTCATGTTTCCACCTACTAACCTGTGTTTAAATCCCTATTTCCCATCCCGCTCCTTTTGTCGTGTATATATATATTTCATGTATATATTTGAGATGCGTGCCTAAATTATAAAATTTAATGTTTCAATAACATGTTTTAAAATTATTAGTAATTCTTTTTATTAATTATTAGGTTTTTTTTTATTAAAGTACATAGGTGCTGCTCAAATATATATATAGGAGCAAAAACATACTAACAAAATATGAATTTGTGTAAATATTTTATTATACGTCATTTTCAAACTTTTTCTTTTTAAAGTACTTTTTTTCCAATTAAACTATACTTTTTAAAAAAATCCAAAATGGAAGATGCCATTGCAAGTTGTCAAAATAATTAAAGGGTTGGAAACACTATTGTTTTAATCTGGGGAAGGTATTTTTTAATTAAAGTTTTTACTTAAAATAACATGGGGATTAAGATTAAAGATTTTCTTTTATTATAAACATTTTGTCAAATCTATTTCTAATCTGGAAATAGATTTAAATTTATTTTGGACATTATTTTACAGTTGCCTCTTTCAAAAACAATGAACTATGTAATTAAAAGCATTCCAGAAATGCCTGGGCAAAGTATGAAATGGGAATTTTTAATCAAAAGACAGATGAGCTACTATTGAAAGAACGGATTGTAAACATATATGTTGCTTGAAACTTAAAATGATATAGCAGTAAATCCACCACCCTTCTCAGCCCTGTTGGGTCATCATCTACCACTGCCATAATATCCTGCTGCCCTGAAATGAAAGGTCTAAAAAATAACTTTAGAATGCTAATAGCAGTTGGCTGCCACCGAAGAACTTGCATTCAATCGCCATGCACATGCCATATTTTAAAATGGACTCTTAAAATTGCAAGGTAACTTTTCAAGCCGTCACCTTAAACTAAATCTAGTCTAATTCTACCATCAAGATTTCTCATGTTTTATTTAACTTTGCTATTTTTTTATATGTACATGTAATTGGTTCTTAAATAATTTCTATGAATTTAATCCTATCTCATATACTCTAACTTTCCTTAACTTTGGTGTGGTTATTTATTTATCATCATTTATTACTTGATTTTATATATATGCTTTTATTATTAATATGCCAATTTCAAACAATCTGACGAGTTGAATTTCTAAAAACTTTTCTTCTTTTAAAGTAAACCTTCATGAATTAGGGTTTTTAACGTCCATTTAAAACAACACATTATTAATTAATACACTCGCCAGATTGTTTTTCGAGTCAACATTTTATTTATGTTTTAGTATAAAAATGTATTTGTTTAACTCTGGATTTTCTACCCGGGGAGAATCCAGAACTCAGGCTAATAATGCTTTTAAATTTAAAAATATTATTTATTCATTTCTGAAAAGGTGATCTAATAGTTGTTTTCTATAACTGCTAGTTTTCTTTTATTTTTCCGTACTCTTAAAATATCATAAGCTTAAATATTCTCAGTTGTTGTAAAATCCACGAAGGTGGGATTGAATTATTTTAAATAGCAGAAAATGAGGGGTCAAATCTTAACGTATATTTTATTAACTTGAAATCTAAATCTCTATATATATTCTAGTGGCATAGCATAATATTTGTCTAAATTATAGCATTCAAATAAGGGTCATTAATTTTAAAGCAGTAAACTTATTCAATGTCGTTAATGACATTTATCATTACTGCATTACTGACATTTTGGCCTATCTTTATATATATATATATATATATATATATATATATATATATATATATATATATATATATATATAAATATTATAATATATATATTAATATACAAATCAATATATATATCAAAATACAGTACAATTTATATAAATTATATTCTTTTAGAAGTACTTTTGACTATACACTTTGTAGTCTTTATCAACTATATAACGTTGAATAATCAAAACGAGACAACCCTTAACAATACCCATAGTTCAATTCAGATTTCCCACAATTCTGTTATCTTAACATTTGATGACTGGTGATTCATTAACATTTGACAATTTCTTGAAATCAACATAGCCTCTTTTATTTTACGTTTATTATGACAACGTTCAATTTGAATAATTTTCATATTTTTATAATCAAATTTAAATCCATATTGACAAGATTTATTATGATCAAATATAACAGATGATGAAGGTTTATTTACATCTGTTCCATATTAATTCTCTTTTTGAATTCTATTATATAAAAGCATATGTTCTTTTATTCTCTTCTCAAATGTACACTTAGATTCACCAATGTATTGTACGCCGCATCCACATATCAATCTATATATAATAGAATTTTGATTAAACTTTGAATTTTGAATTTTAGAATTATTAAGCAATCTATTTATGTTATTTGTAGAGAAAAAAGCAATATGACACAAACCATTATAAATTTTCCTAATAAACTTGACCTGCTCATCTGATATAAATGGCATTGAAATCCATTTCATTTTGATATTTTTATTTTTAATTTTATTATAGTGTTGATTTCTTTTAAATCCTTTAATAATATTAGCAATAGCATTTTTATAATAACCAATTTTCAACAAGTCATTAACAAATAAATATACATTTTTAATTTTATCAAAATGTACATTTATTTGTTAATGACTTGTTGAAAATTGGTTATTATAAAAATGCTATTGCTAATATTATTAAAGGATTTAAAAGAAATCAACACTATAAAAAAATTAAAAATAAAAATATCAAAATGAAATGGATTTCAATGCCATTTATATCAGATGAGCAGGTCAAGTTTATTAGGAAAATTTATAATGGTTTGTGTCATATTGCTTTTTTCTCTACAAATAACATAAATAGATTGCTTAATAATTCTAAAATTCAAAATTCAAAGTTTAATCAAAATTCTATTATATATAGATTGATATGTGGATGCGGCGTACAATACATTGGTGAATCTAAGTGTACATTTGAGAAGAGAATAAAAGAACATATGCTTTTATAGAATAGAATTCAAAAAGAGAATTAATATGGAACAGATGTAAATAAACCTTCATCATCTGTTATATTTGATCATAATAAATCTTGTCAATATGGATTTAAATTTGATTATAAAAATATGAAAATTATTCAAATTGAACGTTGTCATAATAAACGTAAAATAAATGAGGCTATGTTGATTTCAAGAAATCGTCAAATGTTAATGAATCGCCAGTCATCAAATGTTAAGATAACAGAATTGTGGGAAATCTGAATTGAACTATGGGTATTGTTAAGGGTTGTCTCGTTTTGATTATTCAATGTTATATAGTTGATAAAGACTACAAAGTGTATAGTCGAAAGTACTTCTAAAAGAATATAATTTATATAAATTGTACTGTATTTTGATATATATATTGATTTGTAAATTACATATATTGTGAAACGAATACATATATCAAACTTTATTTATTATATATATATATATATTACGTGCTTCTAATCTTTTAATCTGGGGGTTACGACAAGTTCAAACCTATATATTTCTTCTCAAGTTTTGTCCTGAGGATAGTTGAAACTACCCAGGACCATTTATGTCATATAAAAAGGTCTCTGACAGTGATCCCTAAGTCTGGCACATGCTATGCCTATATTTTGTATAAAATGCCTCTGGTAGTGATCCCATAAGTTTGGCACATGCTATGCATATTCACTTCTTCGTATCAAAGGCGTGCATGTCAGTGATGACTACGGAATGCCTATCCACTTCTTCTTTCATCCAGTAGCATGACTTTTACTGTTATTTTTAGGCTATTATGTCAGCACCACAAACTTCTTCGTAGTAGTATTTTTTTTTTGCTTATAATCTAATTTTAATGCTCTAATATTAAAAGTGTGCTCTGCTCAAAATATATATCGATGCCAAATATTACGAGCTAAATTAATTACTAATATTATTTTAGTTTTATTATACAATCCCACCATCATAACTTATTCCTATATTTAAGAGTATCTATTTGTCTTGGGGAAAATAAAGTGTTCTTATCAGCACTAATTCAAAGAATTTTCATTAAATATTTTGTCATATAATAAACTGTAATTTTCAAATGTATTTGGTGTAATTTCACGACCGTAATGGCATGAAAATGGTTTATATTATAATTGTAATGAATCTCGGAATGTTCCCCTAAATAATGATAGTCACCATGTTTCACAACCATAATCCAAAGTGTTAACAGCAATTTTATGTAACTTTATTCTAATAATCGATTGGCATTTTAATATTGGACCCACCAAAGGTGTGCACTTATTTATAATATATTATTTAGCTAATAAAGAGCATATGAGAAATATAGCATGAATGACAATATATAATTATTTATCGTGTGGTAGACCGCTTGCTCATTCACGCACATACTAATGTGTGCAGTTAATTCATATATGTAAATCAATAATTTGTCATTATATTAAACTAAATTTTATTATCTAACTTATTTGAGTAGTTCAAATTTTTTTTCTCCACTTCCCAACATACAGCCATGCTATATATATTTTAGTTTAGTCATAGTTGATAGATGTCTCATTGTCTTTTCACGCTTTGCTAGTGGGCCAGATTAAAATTAATTCTCATGTGCCATCACTATTATGTTATTCATTAGGTGTTATATCTGGGGCTTAGAGAGTGAGTTCGAATTCAGGCTCATCTCTGACCTAAATTTCGGGCTTGACTGGGTTTGAAGTACAGTTTGTGAGTTCCAGTTCATGTTAGATGGATAAACATGTTTTGACCATTACAATATATATATATATCAACATATTTATGCCCATCTTACCCCACATGGTAGAATAATGATAATCTAATTTATACTCTCAATTTGTATTTATGAATAAAATAAATTTAATAATTCCCATTATGTCCGAGTCTATCACACAGAAGCAATATGGTAACATTGTATTTAAATGTATGTATAGCATTACCTATATATTTTATATTGTAAGGGTCATTTACAATCACCAGGAATTCATTTGTCCAAGTCTAACCAACTACTAATTCAAGCCATAAGAAAATTAATCCCTATCAGTAAAAAAATATCTTAATAATGAATCGATACATAGGTGGCAAATACAGTTTGATATTTACATATAATTTAAAAAATAAATAAAACCAAATTATTGCAGTTAAAAGAGAAAGTATAACAATAATTATAATTCAGTATAAACTGGCAGATAACTTATATGTATGTTACAAAAAGAATATAAACCAAATGTGATTGTTTTATATACTATTGACTGACTTTGATGACAACAGAAAGGAGCAATCACACACAGCGATAACCTATGACCAGCTATTGCTAGGTAAACAAACATGGAAACAAAATAAAGAATTAATTAGATGATTATTTTAGCCTAATAGATTTATAATGTATGCATAATAATAGGTCAGCATGGTGAGACATGAGCTGTATGTGTTTACAACTAGAAATAACATCAATCTCGATTTGGTTCAGGTAGAAGGTAGAACAATATATATATATATATTCCATCATTGAGAGAGCTTTCTTTTCTATTTTATTTTATTTTTTAAAATCTGCTTTCGTTAATGAATATCAACATCACCATTCGGAATTTTTGAACACAGTCTGCAGAAAAACAATTTCGACAATATTTGAAAAGCCAAGAGAAATCTAAATTGCAGAAAAGAAAACTAAACTATAATTGCATGGTAGCAAATTAAATAATAATCAATAGTTCTGCATGATAATTAAAATAATGGAAGTTGACATTTATTTTTTGTCACTTGCTATAACTTTAATAAAGTATATACATTAATAATAATAATAACATTAATCTGTGAGGAAAATAAGTCAAAAGTGACTGAAAACTAAAGCATTAAAATATGCCTCAAACTACACCTATAATATTCTACTTTGCATTAATGTTACAGTGCCATGTACAGAGACTAGAAAGTAGATATGTTGTGAAGAAGCCAATGCCATTCTAATACTTAACTTAGCAGAGAAACTCATAAGTAACAAGAATGACTATACAGAAGGAAATGTCAAGAGTTTACAGAGTTTCATCAAGATTTTTACTTTGAGGGAGACTGTGTGAGAATAGCTTGACTTTACCATCAATAAAATTAAATAACATGAACTCTTTATTAGGACTTTACCTCAGAAAGAATGAACTCATCTAAATGTTGATATCAACAACCAAAAGACCCTTATTCATGGTGTATTATTTAAATCGTAGTGACATAAATATAAATGGTTATTGTGATCTTTATTTTGTTTTATGTTTGAAAAAAACCTTTGCAAGTTAGCATAGAAAGGGTGATTTAACAATAAAAAGGAAGGGGCAAGGTTAGCCTTAGTTAGAGGAATTTTTTTAAAAATAAAATTTACAGTAATGTTCCCAACTCTGATATCTTGACATGAACCATCCAGTGGGAGATAAAGCTAAGATTTTTTTTTTTTATCTCTACACATTAATTACAATCACTGTTGACAGAACAGAAATTTTCATTATTTGTTCATTATTATATTAACACTTGTATATTTATTTGTTTTTCAGTATGATTGACTAATGCTCTTCACATGAATGGTCTATACTATAACATTAGGGATTTACATTGTTAAATAGATAAAATTATGAAATGCTAAGTGCTTTCAAGGCCATTTTCATATTCATAGCGATAATGCGAAATGTAGAACAGAGAAATAAAGGTGATATGCAAAGATTTAGATACCCAACATTTGGAAATATCAAAGCAGGTGTGAGGGAGGATCTCTAAAGAAGAATCCCAGGATCTACATGGGGAGTGGACAATCATTGGAATTTAATGACCCATTTATATATAATATTAAATTAGCAATTTAGTTGTTTTTTTTTTTTTTGTTAATAAAATCATTTAGTCATTTACTTCTGCATTTCAACTGAATGAATTTCTACTGAAGGAAAGGGAAATATGAAACTTGATAATATTTAATTATATAAGCAGTAGGTATTGAAAGCTATTCAAATTAATCATTATTGCTAAACATTTTGTTTGTAAATAAACTTTGTTAATTTGTTTCATACCAAATTTGCTCTCTCTTATATATAATCCATGTACACTCATTCAAACTTAATACTCCATTTATGTGCATACACACCCATATAAACCCTTATACAATCAATAGGATAAATTATTAAAACATGTATGACAAGATTGCCATTGACATAGGAATATAACAACTAATTTTCCCAAACTGATTCCATCCCTCAAGAGAGTCAAATGGCTAGAATAGGGAAGAGATATTGATGAACTAAGACAAATCATATCTGAATTTAATAGAAGAACTGTGAGTTAGCTTTTGGATGGGATGTGGCTGAGGGTTAGGTATTTTGTCACATCGCCATAAGAACCTGACCAAAGACACAAAGTCTTAATAAACCATGGATAAATAAGTTCTCCCCTATCTGTGTATAAGCAACTGGCCCATTACAATATAAGTAAAATAAAAGACTTGTCATATATCGGTAATATAAGCACAAGCCCCAAACTATCAGTGAGATTATGAGTGATTAATGCCCTGTGTCTCCATTAAAATATTAATGGTTGTTTAGTTACAATGATTGATTATATTATTTGTGAGCAGGTTCTGAATTTCATCCAAGTTTTTCTCTACTTGTCCGGGGAAACTTAAATGGTTAAAATAAATTACTGATATATGTGTGGGTGGAAGGTTTATATAATTATTACTGTTATACTGGTCATATTGCATTCCTGCTCTCTAGCTTTGCTATTTTGATTCAACATCATATTATAGCTTTATTTCTAAGTATATTTTGTATGGTTCATGCATCATGTGATCAAACTGTTTATGGCAAGACCTGACATTGTTGCCCAAGTTTCTAATCCATGGATTAGCAATGATCTAGGTTTTTCAGGAGCCAGAGTCTCCTGTGACCCAAATCCTAGATTTAGCACATTTTGCTTTCTCCACTGGAATGTGCTCATGGTCAGAATCAGATGCACCTCTGTGACTGGGAACATTCACTTTACTGCAGTGAACCATACCACTTGATTGCCAAGCCAATTTCAAAACTTATTTACATATAGTATGACCATGAATGGCAATTATAATGAGTAGAACCACATTATTTTAAATTACTCATTTGTTTGACCTTCACTTATGCATATGTATCCTTAGATAGCTGTAAAATCAAACCTGTGCATAATAGCCCCTGTTGTAATACCTTTTAATTGATTAGTATGTCAAAAGCCATAATTACTGGTTGTTTATTAAAATTAATCATTGTTAATTACTTAAGTAATCATTGTATAATTTAGGCACCTCCTAACAGGTAAAATGCCATTACTTCTATCCATAATAATGTAAAAGCCCGTGAAATTATTCATTTATAAATATACGCTACCTATTCATTCCCTTCAATGTTATAATAAACTATTATTATCATGAATAATTTGAAGCATGTCTTTTATACCTTGGAACCATAAGCTAATGACCTAAATTGAAGCATTTGTTAAATATTAATTTGAGCCATCCAAGTTTTGAACCAAATCTAGTAAAATTGCCATGTAATCCATCAATCTAGTAATAAAATTTTGATAATATATTTAAGTAAAGTTTACAAGTAATAATGTACTCCCAATTTATATAAAGAGAGGGGGTAAGGTGCACTGAACCTAAGTTGTGATAAGAATCCTGAGAGAGAGTTTCTGTTTGTACCCTGAGTTATGTTGCACTGTAGTAAGAAGGAAAGCCGTGTGACCACAAGGATGTTGATTGGATAGTTGAGATCAGGAAGCCTAGTTAGAGATTTAAATTAGGTGCATGGTGGTAACACTGTGTCTACAGTTGGCCTTTTGGTCTTATTGACTGATTTTATAATCTTGATTGTTATTCAAATATATTTTATTGTTTGAGAGTTCATAAGAAGTTTAAGCGGTGGAAGTGCGAGCATCCTAATCAAACCAAGGCCCACATTCAAGAGATTGTCCCTCTACTATTGCACTAATCCACACATTTCAATGATGCTATCATAATCATTTATTATTAATAAGGATTACATGTTAACACAATGGTAGAAAAAAATCAAAAATCAGTTTATCAATGCAGTGGAAAGATTCAAGTCCAGAATAGCTATATTTTGGGTGTATATGATTATTATAGAAATAAAATAGTATTAGAAATACTCAAATTTGTAACATAGCCATGATGTGTTTTTAATTGGCAATGTAAAATTTGTAGCCATTGCAGATAAGATGATCACTGTCTTTACATTACACACATGCAAATATTAAAAAAATAATAAAAATTACAGTAAATACTATGCTATGTGGCATTACAATAAAGAATCTGATTTTGTCTTAACATAAAAATTGAAGTTACAATCTGAGTCCAAAAGATGCATTTGTAATCAATTTAAAAAATGTAACAGTTTCACATTATTCCAAAAACCCAGCAAAATTATTAAAAATGAATTGATAAAAGTATGAATTGCATTTATAAAAATAAAACATCTACACACACACACAAATTACATACACATGTGATGCAAAGCATTATGACTTTTCCTTTTTCATAGTCAATAATATCTCAGTTACTATGCCCAAAGAAACCTGTTAGCCACTTTATCTTCCTTTTCCATTCACTCACCCTAAGTTTCTCCCATATTCTTGCTATATTCCATATCCATAACATAATCTTTATCAACTCTATGGCCTTTATATCTAAATCCCCCTTATCTTTTCCCAAATCCAGCTTAAAAACAAAGAACCCACTTTCAGTATAATCACTTTGTTTATATTTATTCTTCCACAACTTCATTATTTGTACCCTTTCTGCTTGCAGGCATTTACATTCAATTAACAGATGCCTAATATTGTCTATGCCTTCCTTACACAACTTGCAGACAAAATCATCCATCTTTCTCTATGTGTATATTCCCTTGTTGCTAAAGATCTTGTTTGCACCTTAAACAGTATACTACTTTCCTTGTTTTTATCATAAATTAACTCACACTCAATATTCTGTTTACTTCTATAAATATTTAAACTCTTTTTTATTCTCCAACTCTCTATTCTTTATTAATTTATCTATTCTTCTATCCCATTCTTTGCCACTATAACACTCATTTACCCAAAATAATAGTAGTGACACCTATCAGACAGTGATGCAATCAAATGTAGAATAGGCATTATTTATACTTTTAAAAAGTTCCAAAAATTATCTTTTTTCACATCTTCAACAAAATATCTATTATTAACAATTCTTTATCTGATCTTTTTAATGTTAGATGTTGTTTTGTGAATCTATTAGAGTTTAAGTATCCTGTAGCTGTTTTTGCCTAATGTCAATTACTCCTAATGCATTTTAATTGCTTGAAATACTGTCTTATTTCTTAAAAAGTGTGACTATAAAGAACTATTTCCAAGGTAAAGCAATTTAATAATTTAAAACTATCATATAAGGTTATAACTTATTCTGATATCAATTCAATCGGCTTTAGCTATCTGTCAATTAAAACTGGTTCAGAGATATGGTTGGTGTATTTTTACTTTGTGTCAGATGTGTATCTGATATGATATTATTTTTCAAATGTGTGTCAATTCAAAATTTCAATGATTGGAAATTATACTGTTTCAGATATGTGCCATTTTAAATTGTTTTATTTGTGGATCTGATGTCAATCTTGTATGTCAAATTAAATTGGTTTCTGGTATGTGTTTGGTGTTACCTTACTTTGTTTCAGATATTTACCAGTTCAAATTATTTCAGTGAGTAGAAATTTGAGATATATATCAATTTAAATTGTTTTAAATGTGTTGAGTGAATTTGTTTTGTATGTGTCAGTTTAAATTGTATTAATGATTTGACAATTAAATTCTTGAAGATATATGCCATTTTAAATTGTTTCATTTTTGTGTTAGGGGACAATTCAATTCATCTCATATGGGTATCAATTTAAATTGCTTCAATTATTTACTTGGTATCACTTTACTTTGTTTCAGATGGGCATTAATCCAAACTATTTGTGTGTTGATAATTATTGGTTTATACATGTAACATTTTAAATTGTTTCAGATGTGGGTTTGGGGCCAATTCATTTTGTACATGTGTCAATAATAAACTGATTCACGTCTTTTCAGATGTGACATTTCAAACTGTATTAGTGAGTGACTATTTATTATTTTCAGATGTGTTTCATTTTAAATAATTGTTTCATTTTGGTTTCAGATACCAATTCATATGTGTGTCAATTTAAACTGATTCAAAAGTTTGTCTGATGCCAATTTGTTTCAGATTGTGTCATTTCAAACTGTATCAGTTAGTGGTATCCAGATGTGTGCTAATTTAAAATGTTTCAGGTGAGGATTTGGGGTCAATTCATTTCATACATATATCAATTTAAACTGATTCAGATATATGATTGATGTCACTTTACTGTGCTTCAGATGTGTGTCATTTAAAACTATCAGTCAATGACAATTATATTGTTTCAGATGTGTGTCAATTTAAATTTATCAGATATTTTTCAATTTAAATTGTTTCATGTGAATGTATGGTTTCAGTTCAATTTGCTACATATGTGTATCAATTTAAATTAACTTATACGTGTATCTAATGTCATTGTTTTAGAAGTATGTCCTATTTGTTAACATTAATTCAAATTGTTTCAAATACACATCAATTTAAACTGTTTCATATGTGATTCAATTCATATTGTATTAATATGTGTCATTTCACATTGTGACTGATCTTTTCAAATTTTATATCAGCATTTTTTTTTATTAATAATATATGCCTACACCTTACTTGAGAATATCACATGATCACAATTTCCTATGCTTACATGAACTGCTAAAACATAGGTAAAACTCTCCACATAGTAGTGTCACCAGTGCATGTCAGAGTAATTAATGGATGCAAAAAGGTTATCCATTGATTACTCTGGCTTGACTGATGGCACTTCTGTGTGGATAGTTTTGCTCTGTGTTACTTTAAAATAATTAATCATGGTTTTCTTGAAGGTTTGTGATTATGGTGTTCTAGTTGTATTTTTATATTGAACTATTTCCTTCTAATAGGTGTATTGAATGTCTTTTCTTCTAACTTTATTTAAATATTCCAAATATATACAACTGTTAGTAATAGCACATCAAAGAGATTAGTATATGAAGAATGTTTTGAGAGGTATTATTCTCCCTCCTTCTTCAGGTGTTGCTGGGTTGACCAGTGACAATACTAGCATGGGATTCGAACCTGGGTCCTTAGATTCTTTGCCACATCCTTTATTTGTAAAATACATGGGGATTCACTGATATAAAAATATGAGAAAATGCTATCATTATCAAGATTACAATAAGTGATAGAATTAAAATATTTAGTGATCATTTCATTCAAATTATTTTATTTGTGCAGTCAAAGAAACCAAAACCTCTAGGTGAGCTGCATAAATTTTCACCAGAGCTATTTGTAGCCTGAGTTTTAGATAGCTCTTGTGTATAACAGTAGTTTGTTTTACATTTTCTGATACACTCATTATGTATTATGTGGTCTACTTGCACAATATATACAGACCTTATTTAAAAACAAAACTACATACCCCAAGCACTGTTAATACATGCAATTTAACTTCCACTTAGCCACCATAACTTAGTCAAATTTTACAGTAAGCAACTGCCTGTTTTTTTATTGTAACTTTCAATATTTTATATGGAAAGCTTTATTGAATCAAGCATCTAGAGCAGGGAAAGTTAAATCATCAGAAATAAATGAAATCAGTTGAGTAAGAAGCAGCCATTTTATAATTGCAAAAAGTTGATTGAATTACTATGATTAGAGGGCATATTAATTGTTTATGTTACAGTATTTGGAGTGCTTCACTTTGCCTATTATATCATAATTGTCATTGTAATGATCTATCATCAAATATATATTAATATACAGTATTGTACTAATGAAAAGATGAATCTCTATCCAATCTGTCTGTAGTACATATCTAAATCAATGTTTTACATAGTTACATAACTTACCTATGCACTAATGTGTTTAGATTATCAGTTATATAATGTGACTATGTATTTCATCATTAAGTCATGAAATATGCTGATGTTAAATGTTGTCTTAAATTAAGCAAAAGTGTTACTGAAACATTCGAAATAGTTCAAATTTTGTATGACAGTAAAACCATGAATTACAATGTTCTGAAGTACTTAGTAAGATTTCATGATGGCAGTGAGTGTTGAAGATGATCAATGAAGGTATAAAACATACTGTCATATTTCATGACATAACACATGGTCTGGAAAGACTAGTACTTTAAAATTTTCATAGGAAATGACTAAACTATATAATTTCATTACACATGTATTGATTTAAAAATAAAACTGCAAGTAGTTTGAAGAGAGAACCAGACATGTTTTTATTGGGATATACTGTGTATATTATTTTATTAATTTAGTAGACAGTTGTTAATGTTTATTTACACCTTCTACATATCTAAATAATAATAATAATAATTAATAATAATAAAAATCCGACAACAGCATTAGCATTACACATATAACACATTTATATAAAATGAAAATAATTAAAATTTTTACTTTACATTAAAATATATTTTGTAAGTATTCTTATTCTTAATCATGTTGCATGCTTAATAAATGTGTGTGTGACATCTTTCATGCTTTTAAATAAGGTAACTGCTATTTGTTTTATATAAAACGATTCTGGTAGATTCTAAATTGTGAATGTTAACTTTGACAGGTTGTGTCAGCTGAAAAAAATTCACCTGAAAGTTTATTTGATACCGCATCCTTATGCTTTACTGTGTAATTTTTAAAAGTCATTTGACATCTAAAAGAATATTTTCATTTCTGCTTAGAGTAAATGAGTGCTTCATCTACATTAGATTATTAAGTTACATAAGTAATATGTTCCCGTGAAAATATGAATGGACTTTTTCCAAGTTGCAGGCAATGCCCCTTTTAAATTTATATATGTGTTATGTAGTCACGTATTTTAACAATTCATCACTAATATTGTATAATGCTATAATGTCTGAATTGCAAGTTATGACATGAGATGTGACTATTTACATCCTAATCAATTATCTTCAATGCTTGCCTTGCAATCATGAAGTCATGCAAAACACTTGAAACATTCTTGCAACTCATGGCTTTACAGCTATGCACAGTTTGAATCATTTAAAATGTTTCAGTCACACTTTTGCTTAATTTAAAACAAAATTTAATGTTAGCACATTGTTCTATCAAGAGTTATGTTACCCAGTACACTCTCACACTTTATGTCATAACTCATGATCCAGACATATGGCAAATATTAAAACTGTGTCATTGCATAACACATATGCATTTTTGTAGAGATATTGGAGAGAAATCCAGCTTTTCACTGGGATACAATATCGTTTTTAATTTAAATTTTATAAACCAGTTGCTGTACATATTGATTACATGGACACATTTTGATTTCATCCCTTTCTTTTGCTTAAATGATAATTTGGTTCATTTTATTATTATTTTAGACTGCTACTCGAACTTCTGCTAAATCAGAATCGTCTCTTCATCCTCCTTCGGCAGATATCCATGAAGAGAGAGAAGAAATTTTAAAGAAAGTTGAACTATCGCCCCTACCGAGTCCACTCTACTACTGATTAAAACAAATAAAATTTAATTAAAGACATTATTATTGTATTTCTATTATTTATGTATATGTTTACGCAAAAATAGTATAAACCACTAAACATCACATGATCACCATCTCATGCTAGCACATAATTGTTAGTAAACAGGCAAAAATTCTCCATATAGTAGTGCCACCTTGTGCTAACCAGAGTAATCAATGGATGCCAGAAGAGGGTTGCATTGGATCCTAAGTTCTAGGTGCAGTGCTCTCAGATCCAAGGCTCTGCACTGATGGTCACAAGCCAAAAACTAGTCTGGGGATATTGGATGAGTAGGCACTAGATAGGGATTTGTGCACAAGCCTTCTGGCATCCATTGATTACTCTGGTTAGCACAAGGTGGCACTACTATATGCAGAGTTTTTGCATGTTTACAAAAATAGTATGTTTACATTTTCAAAAAGTTTTGTTTTTATGAGTGCACTACTCATCTCAGTTTCATTACATCACAACCAATCACCAATTCTGGTAACTCAGATGACCCTGTCTCATCACACATGCATTTTATAAACAACCTTTATTCACCAAATAATCTATAGATATCAAATATTTTGATGCCCCTTTTCATATTGACAGTTTAATATTTTCCATTATACTTTGCTCTCATATGTTTGCCACCATTTTCTGTTAATTTGATGTCAGCTTTTGGCAATCATATAACAACATTTCCTTGAAATGATTTACCATGTTTTATTTCTTGATTTTTTGGTGGTACATTCTTTATTTTTAAAATTGGAATACAAACTTTTCACTTTTGTTATCCTCCTTTTTTCTATGGTCACTTTTAGTGATGGACACTTTACCAATGCATTATTTATTGCCATGATTTAACTTCAAGCAGGTTTTGATCTAAATGTGATTTTTCACCCATGTGATTTTTAATGCATCAACATGATAACCAACACTGTTTAGATTACAATTTTCTTATAGATTTATTGCCATCACTTTCTTATGAGATTACATAGTTTACATTTTATATTATTATACTTTTTTGGAATTATTATTTATATTCATTCCAACAGATTGGTTGTGTAAGTTAATTTGTTAAGAAATTGCATTTGTCCTCATTTCTAATTTAGTTTATTGCTGAAAATTTGCATTGATTAAACTTATTTAAATTATTTGTAATTCATTTTTCATTAAATATATCATTCTCAGTTTTGTTTTCTAAATATATTAGTTTCACATTTTCAAACACACTATGTTCTTTCAATGTTTTTTTATGGAGAATATCCAACTTGTCAATTATCTTATTTCCACAACATAATTTTTGTCAACTCTATGGCCTTTATATCTAAATCCCCTTTATCTTTTCCCAAAACAAGCATAAGAACCAAGAAACCACTTTCTGTATAATGACTTTGTTTATATTTATTCTCCCACAACTTCATTATTTGTTCTCTTTCTGTTTGTACGCATTTATATTCAATTAACAGATGTCTAATATTGTCTATGCCTTTTTTATATAACTTGCAGACTAAATCACCCACATTTTTCCATTTACGTGTATATTCCCTTGTTGCTAAAGATCCTGTTCAGGTCTTAAACAGTAAAATACTTTTCTTATTATTGTCATAAATTAACTTGCACCCAATATTCTGTTTACTTCTATATACATTTAAACTCTTTTTACTCTCTACACTAGTTCTCCATCTCACCATGCCCATATTTTTCTATTCTTCTGTCCCATTCTTTGCCATTATAACACTCAACAATTCTCCTAACACAATCACCCCACTTTTTGTATAAGTATAATGACATAAATTCTTCATCCAATTCTTTTGTGCACTGTATGACCTTTATCACCCATCTTGTTGCCTGTCCTTTACTCATAACCCACTTAAATACCATTTTGGCTATTCTCTTATTATCCATAAATTGCAATCTATTAAACATTTTTGTTTTGCTTTTTGCATCTCATATAAAAACTTGACCATCCCATTTCTTCTTGAATTACGTCCTTTGCCATCCATACATCTGCATCTAATGCATGTCTTCATACTTCTCTTTATATTTATTCTAAGTGATCTAACACCCCTTTACTAACACATAACATATTGTTACCATAAGTTAACCCTGCTAATGCTACTACCTTCCATACAATTCTAACTACATCATATTTATTATATGAAAACACTGTTAATTTGTTTATCAGTTGTTTTCTTTTCCTTGCTTCATTAATCAATTTTTTCTCCATTCACCCAAGCAATTTGTCTGATTATTTAAGATGATCCCCAAATAGTTATACCTATTCACCACAATTAACTTTATATCCCCCAATAATTTTTTTTTACCCAACATTTATCATCATTACTTTTGATTGTCCTCCACTAAATTTAATCCTCATCTCTTTACCCAACCTTGCACATGTCTTCAGTATAACTTCTATATCTTCCTTATTTTCTCTGCACAGGAAGATATCATCTGCAAATAAAAGACCCAATAATATATATATATTCCTTTGTCGCCTAGTAACGGTATTTCTATCCCTTTTCTTAGCCTTTCTATTGCCCTCTCCAAATATAATAAAAACAAAATAGATAACATAGAACATTCTTGCCTTAGTCCCACCCCATTATTAACTTCAACTGATTCTATATTTCCTAATTGATATGCATAATAATTATTTTCATACAATCTCTTAATAAGATCCATTAAAGCTTCATTTATTCCTAAATTTACTAAAATTACCCATAATCTATTTCTATTTACTCTATAATAGGGATCCCCAACCCTATGCCCGCAGGCACCATGGCACCCACAGACCATTTTACGTGTGCCGCTGCTATCTGAACAAGATAAAAAATTATTTATCTGATACAAATAAATTTAATTTTTACAATTTGTTATAAATTATTGTATTATATTGTAATCAAATTGTAGGGCATACTATACTTTTACAGCGTAAAAATATAAACGTTAATTATATGTTAAAATTTTATTTTTGAAATAAATATTTTTTTGTACATTTTGTGTACTATTAACAATATACAACTATAAATTTACATTGAAAAAATAAATGGTGCCCGCCATCTGGTTGAAAAAAATAAATGGTGCCCGGCGCCTGGCCAGGTATTATAGAATGTGCTCTTAAGTGCAAAAAGGTTGGGGACCCCTGCTCTATTATATGCCTGCTCTATATCTATAAAACCACATATAACTCTATGTGTATTCCTATTCATATGTATATGTTGTGTAACTACAAATAAACTATCTCCTATATACCTATCTGATTAAAAACCTCTTTGCATTTCTCCCACTTTATTATTTTCTTCCATTTATTTTGTGTCCCTTCCAGCTACCATATATATGCGAAAACTTTATATAACACTTTATATAACATTGATGTTATTGCTATCAATCTATAATTGTTTAACTTTCTATGATTATTACTCTTTCCATTAAATAGTAGCATTAATCTTTCTATTATTGCAACTATCTGAAAATTCTCTCTAGTGTGCTATCTTATTAAAACATGATAATAGATTTAATTTTGCTGTATTTTCTAAATTCACCACCATCTCTGCTGCCTATCCATCTAAACCTCTTGCCTTTCCACTTTTGAGTTCCTTTCCTGGACTTCACATCTAACATCCTTTCCAAATCCAATACATAAATAAGCTTGTCTTTAAATTTTTTCTAGAACTACTCTCTATTCCCTCATCATCTAGTAATATTATTTGTTTAAATATATTTCCAAAAATTTTTGCTTCCATCTTTTCCACTTTTATTAATATTCTCCAACAATTTACTATTTAATTTCATTTTCTCTATATAATTATTTATTTTAGTCAATTTCTTTGTTTAAAAAATAGTTTTCCCATTTAATATTAATATCTTTTCCACTTTCTTTGTTTTTAATGGCACATTTATATTCTCTGCATGCTTTTTGTCTATCTTTTACACTTTTATTAATTTTCATTTTTCTATTACTTTTATTCTTCTGAATATTCTCACTTAAAACCCTATTTACCACTTTTTCTATTTCACCATATCAGTCCTTATACTGATCCCCAACAAACTCTTCCATGATTTCTTCAACTTTTATTTTATATTCTTCTAACTTATTCTTATAATTCATTCTCCATCCATATCTTTCACTCACCTTTCTATTTTTATTATTATTTTCCATCACATTACTAACCATTTCTATTATAAAGAAATTATGATCACTATTATATACTCTCTCTTCATTATCAAACACATTAATTTCTATACTTTATTCATTCTCTCTTTCTCTACTAATTCATAATCTATTGTGTGAAATATATTATTTATATACTATGTTTATTGTCCCTCATAAATATTTGATAAATTTCCAATGTTCAAATTCCCTCTTTCACAAAGCTGTCTATTCTTGTTATTCACGTCATCAATTTTCATTATGCCCATTCATATCCCCTATAACTATTATTTTGTCCCCTTTATTTGTAACTCTGCATATCCTTAATTATACATTTCTTTATGCTATTTTTCCACTCCATTATAGTTTGGCTATCTCCAGTGTTGATATACATTATAATCACCATCCATATAAATGTACTTGACATTTAACAGTATTTAAATATTTTTTGGCATAACTCCTATACCACCACTTGTTTTTTCTTTTCCTTTTCTATTTATACCCTGTCATATCAAGTATCCAGTATATGTTCTTTTTTTTATTAGATAGGTGTCCATTACTAATAATACTTAAAGTTCTTCATTTTTAACAGCTATTCCAAACAGTATTCTGATCTCCTATTATCTTGCATAATCAAATATCCAATTTTAACAATTTTTTTTTCTAACTACCCTTTTATAATTTCTTTTGACTCTTTCTTCTTCATTATATTTGTAAGTAACTTGCTTACTATTAATATTACAGATCCATTCCCTCTCTACAACTACTTTTATATCCAAATCAGCTACCCTTTGTTTATTTCTTCATTCCATCAATTCTTCTTCTTTTTGGTAATACTGCAATTTAAAATCCTACCCACCTTTATAAGTTTCACAAATTATAATATTTCTTATAAATCAAACTTCCTAAGTGCAATCCATCTTTACTATATAACACCCTCTTACTAATAAAAAAATCCCACATATCCACAAACATAACATCATTTCTCTCACACAGTTTTTTCAATTTCGTTTATAGAACATGCCCTATCTAACATATATCTATTGTGAAATCTTGATAACAATCCTATGCACTCATCCATTACTCTTTCCAATGGCTCTGACAAATTATTTGTCCCATAACATACACATCTCAACTTTCTTGTGTTGTTACCTTATCTGTACCATCCCTAATTTTAGCTCCAGGCAAACATATTTTTAATACATATTTCTATTTTTCCCTTGCAATTACATCTCCACATCCTCTAAATAGTGAATCCCTTATCAATACTATATCATAGTTTATTTTCCCTACTTCATAACATTCTCTTCCACCTTCTGGATTTCCTTATCTACTTCTTTCTTATCGTTTCTATTCATTAATTCCTTAATCTGCTCATACTTAATCTCTAACGATTTTAATTTTACTACTATATCCTTTATTCTTCCTCTACCTTACTTATTCTTTGGTTAACCATTTCCAATGCACTACTTATTTTGTCATCCATATCTCTTGTGACTCCATTAAAATCATACTCTATTCTATCTTCCTCAAGCATATTTTGCTCCATTTCTCCTAATTTTCTCTTTAAACTATCTATACTTAGAAAGCATTTTTTTTTCTTTTATCACATTTACACATAGTCTACTTAATCATACACTTGTTATAACCTTTGTAGTATTATTTAAGCATTTCAAATAATAAACCTTATTATATATGTTACACCAGGGGTCCCCAACCTTTTTGCACTTAAGAGCACATTCTATAATACCTGCCAGGTGGCAGGTACCATTTATTTTTTCAATGTAAATTTATAATTGGATATTGTTAATAATACACAATGTATAAAAAAATATTTATTTCAAAAATAAAGTATAGTATGCTCTACAATTTGATTACAATATAATACAATAATTTATAAGAAATTTTAAAAATTAAATTTGTATCAGATAAATAATTTTTTATTGTATTCGGATAGCCGTGGGTACACATAAAATGGTCTGCAGGCACCATTGTGCCCGTGGGCATAGGGTTGGGGACCCTGTGTTACACTCTAACATGTGAAAATTATTTTCTGATAATTATATATACATTGTGGGATACAAATGCAATCCATATTTTTATTTTTCAAGTCCTCTAGTCTATATTTAACTTTATGCTTTCGTTACTATTCAAACCTCTTCATACCAAAAGATGAAAACTTTTTTTTTCAATGGCGATCGATAAACAAGTTTCCTAACCTTACACCTCAAAATATTTTCTTTTTCAAATAAACCATTCTTTGCCTTAAATTTAAAAAAATTCTTTACCAAATCTACTAAAAAACTACCTAATCTTACTTATAATTTAGTTTTAAAGTCTCCTTGCAATAACACACACAAATTATTGTTATTATTTTTATATTTAAAATAGCATAACGAAACACTTTTCAAACATTATCAATATTAATCCCAATCTTACCAAATTCAATTAAATCTATCTCTTTTCACCACAATATTTTGCATTGCCACACACTAAGCAAAAAAAATTTGTTACAAGAAAATTTTTCCAGTTGATATTCAAAATAAATATAAACTTTAACTTATCTTGTGGAACAAATCAGCCATGTCAGCTCAGCAAGGCAATCATTGGTAAGTGGCAGGTGTTTCAACTAAAAGGTTAAAAATACTTTTTATTATTACAGTTTTGTCATTTTGCTACAAATTAAGCAAAAAATAATTTCAATTTTTTATTAACAATGTTATCTGTTTTAAAAAAGAGATTAACAATTTTTCTTCATTAATATTTTCAGAAATAATTGAAATTATAAAATCATCTTAAAAAATAAATGTATTTTTTTCTCCACTTTTTATAATAAATTAATGATTAGAGAAGATTTTTTTTTTTAAAAAAAAAAAAAGATTGCCCATAATATTAATTTGAATTTTTACAAAAATGTACTCAGCCTGGGAAAAGGCCATCATTTTTTTAAATTGGTCCCTTTAACAATTTTTTTTTGTAAAGATTTACTGTAAATTAAACAAAAGATTTTAATAATATATAAATAAATGTGAGAAACATATCCAGCCTAAAAGGCCATCATTTTTGCAATAGTAAATATACCCGGAAATGTATTAATAAAGCTAAATTAGTAAAACTAAATTTAAATTTGTAAATATACCTATTATATTTGATATGTGAATTTGACAGTATTATTGGACAATTATATATAATAAAATTATTTACTGTAGTGCCTTCTGAATAAAACCTTCAAAATGTGAGAAATGTACCTGGTCTGCCAAACATACATATATTCAGGCAATGTATGGATTTTATATACATAATGTACTGTATATATAAAATATCAATTACCTGTTAAAATATAGATAAATTTTATATTGTACTTCAGTTGATAATGATTATAATGTTAATTAATATACATATAATTATATCTATTATTAATATAATTTAATATTTACATAATATACTATATATATGCAGACCCATTTTGCAAATAGTAAGTATGGACTATTTTGAATTATAATACTTGAGATGCACTTAAAACTATAATCTACATATAAAAAATTTGATTGAGTAATTATTATATTGCCTTTTGTCATAATTTCTAACATATGTTCTAACATGTTTATATATGCATTGTGTGTTTTTGTAGTCTCTTGAAAATGGTGACACAAGAGCTGAGTGTGTGTATGTATTCTTTAAAGATTTGCATGACTAAAAGATGTTAGTATATTTTCAGATTCATATGTGTATCCATTTGCTATGCTGATGTTTTTATAGAATTCCAACAACCATCTTTTAAATAATAAATAACATTCAGAAATTTTTGAAAAATGCCAGAAAATCCATGAAATTATTATCCAGAAGATGGATAATAGACTTTCCTTAAAATCTTAGTATAATGCTAATATTAATAATAAAACAAATGTACACATGCATAGATCTGAACCACATGTTCACACATACATATATAATGATGGAATCAATAAAGTTCTAGCTATGTTAATATAACATCCTCTAGTATTAATGTAATCTATTTTGTAAATGAAAAATGAATTCTATTTTATTTGTTTTTTTAAGATCATTTAAAAATGAAGAGTAGATAAGATTTTATTAAAATGAACATATTCTCATAGCACTATTCTTATTGGCTAATAATTTAAAATTAAAAGGTGGAGTTAATTTCTACTTATTTTAATAACCTTTTAAACAAACAACTGAATATCATATATATAACTATCAAATTATATAGTGTTAATACTGCTAGCACATTGAAGTTTATCAATCCAATTTTTACATTATGTTAGTGCTGTGTAGTTTAATATTTACAGAATTGATATTTAGTTGTCTGTTTATAAGATCATTAAAATGCAAAGAGAATAACTCTGCCTTGAAATTTTAAACTGTGAGTTGATTTGAATGAAATTATAAAGATATCTCTTTATGATTTAATATTTACCCTAATAAAATATCTAACTGAAACTTTTATAATATCCTAGATAAACAGATGAAAATTGATTCATTTTTTAGTTGCAATGTAGATTTCTTTGAAACTAGAGGGCACTGCATTACTGTGACTAAATGTTAATTGATCTTGTTGTTGCATATTGTTAATGACTTGCATGGTTTAGTGCAGTGTTAGAGTGGGATTTATGGATTGAGGCCAAGCTATTATTTTGAGTAATCAAGCTTCTTATGTATTCCTATACTATAAACTATTCAATTATTATTATTAGTGCTGCATAATTTAATATTCATGCACATATATACATTATCATCATCATTTTCAACTTTTGTCAATCCACTGCAGGATGAAAGTCTCTCCAACCTCAGTCCATTTTTTTCAATCTCTAGCATCTCTTCTCTACATCACCTCTGCACACTTTTTTATTTCATCAATCTATCTCACATGTGGTCACTTTCTAGGTCTTTTATAATCTCTTGGAATACAGTTTAAGATTTAAAGAATCCACCCATTATCATATCTTCTAGCAATATATACATGTTAAATATTCTTGTGGATTAAGCTAACATACATAGCTCTCTGGCTTAAGTAGATAAAATAATATTTACAAGATACAAAAAAAAAAGATTACATTTTCCCAAGCCCTTGTATTCATAAAAATATATCTGGGAAACCCTATAACATCCTAGATTAGAAATAAAAGATATTTTATTATTAAATAAATCTAAGATTAGAACAACTATTGTGAACTACTAGAGGAAATTATTTAGCTTAAAGATTTTTACAAGTAATGTATAATTACCTAGCAACACCACTACTATTATATTTCTCTAGTTATTATATGGAAATATCCCCTGCACATTCCTTTGTTTATATCATAATTAATCTATGAAAATATTTGACACACATAGCTCTCTGAGGAGATGAAATAATATCAAAAAGAAGATAAAATTAAAGTATTTATACTTATGTATATATATATAAAAAAAACAAAAAAAGACTTATAAATCCAATAAATAATATTATATTTCAACCAGAGGACTGGTTTTCATCAGAAAGAAAAAAAATACACAGTAAAATGGCGATAATCAAAAATTACAGATTTGGTAAAAGATTAAAAATTTAACAAAACCCCCTGATTGGTCACAAAATCTACCCAATCAATGACAAAATTCAAACAAAAAAAAAAAAAACTACATTCCCTCCTAATCAAGCTTAAATTCTATTTAAATTAAAATAAATATAAAAATAAAAAATCCAAAATTAAAAATTAAAATATACATATGTGCATACATAGAAAAATTAAACTATGCTCACATACAAAAAATAGCTGTGCTCACATTAATATTCATTAAAAACTAAAATACTTATACATTTTAATCAAAAATTATAGTTAGTGCAAAGTACAATAATTTATAACTAATTATTTATCTATAAACCAATTAAACACAGATATTAAACATCCATGTAACCAATCTTTACATAAAAAACCTCATATAAGAAAATTTTCACATAAAAAACACTCATATAGAAATCATTTAGGAGACCAGGTAACCCAGAGATGTAATAGTTCCAGTGTTCAAATTCAATCCATGTGGTTCTAAGGTCTTGAATTTAAAAATAAAAAAAAACTCTTCTTTTGTTTCCTCTCCCTTGTGTATATATATATGTTAAAACGCATGTAACATACTGGTTTACACATAAAAAAAAGAATTTGATTTCTAAGTAAACCCAAAATAAAAGAATAACTAATGTAGACTACTAGAGCAAATTGTTTAGCCTAAATTCTGTCATTTATAATTGATAACTACTTAACAGCATCACTGTTAGCACATTTCTTTAATCAATAAATGGGTATCACCACTCATCTTTTTGCTTATTTATATATACCCAATTTTACTTATGGTCTAAGATGTTTATATAGACATTAAAATTTAAAACTTGACATACATATTGTAACAGTATGGAGAAATTGGGTTAACCTGGGGTGATGGTACTTATCATAACCATCAATGCCAAATCAAAGAAGATATTTTAAATGTACAAATAATATATAATGAATAACTATGAGCCTGGAAGATCAGCAAAGAATTATAGGGCCACCAACATTACACAAAATTAATAATCAGCATCATGAATGATCAAATAAAAATAAATCAGCAGTCAATCTTATAACTGGATGTAAAAGTAGTCCATTATAGACCAAGCTAATTATTTATCCATTGCCAGCTTGGGGCAGATTATTTAAACAATAATTTGGATGCATAAACTTAGGTGTTAATCCTTAATAATATAAAAAGTAATGCTGGAATATTAAAACATGCTGATCATTATCAATGCTCTGGTCACTTAGTACCATTGATGTACTGGTCAACTATAAACTTAATTTCTAAATAAATTATAAAATGAAAGGTAGTGCTTAGACCTTAAAAGATATCTTTTTTCCACCATCCAGAATTAGAGAAGTAATGAAATCATCATCAACTGGAAGTCCAAAAACACTAAATATAAACCCCTTTTATATAATAGACTTATGCACAAATCCAGTTCAGTGAACAAAAGCTTTATAACTGGTACTGTGAGCTAGAGATATAATCCTAACATAATGTTTAAATCTATTACAGGATTAATTAAATTCACTGGAATAACTAACAATGACTCATAAATTTATTAATTATAAACAATAAAATGAAAGTCTTCTGAATATGCTATAAATATAAATTAAGCATTCTGATTTTGATTAATATAAAAAGAAATATTATATTTTAATTTATAAATATGTCAATAGGTTCACATAAAAGACCTGCATATCAGCAAACAGACATGCCTATATAAAAAAATTGCATATCAGAATTATGATAAACTAATAAAATTCAATAATTCATTTTCATAATTCATAAAATATGATTAATTTTAACATATATGGTCTACATGACTCTCATCTACATAAGAACAGATGTGCTGTATAAATTAAAATCGCATATCAGAATTGTGATAAACTAATAATAAATTTCAATATGTTTTTTTAATATATAAGTGCACACATATGTGGATATATATAAAATATAGATAAACCAAATTAAATCTATTACCATTTTTTAGGGTAAGTAAAAGTTTTTCTTTAAAAAAAACTTATTGTTTGGAAGATTTTATTTAAAATTCAGGTTTTTGTGATCTTTCAATATTTAAAAAGAAATCCTTGGAGTTTCCCTTTCTCTTTATTTTATGAACAATATTAGGTACAAATAATCTTCTAGACATAAATATCATTTATTATTATTTTTTCTTGTTTTATTTTTAGTTGACAAAAGTTATTTACTTTTAAAATTTGTTAATTAGAAATTCTAACTGTCATTTTCAAAAAATGATTGAAAATAGTATTGTTCTCAATATATATAACACACTCTATTTATTAACTTTACTTTATATATATATATTAACGAAACTTAAATATATTCCAAACAACGGTAAACAATTTATAATATAATATAAATAAAAACTCATAAAGAAATATTTTTGATTATATTCATAATCATTTTCAACTCAACTTTCAAAATGGAATCATCTATTACCAACCAGATGTTGAGTTGAAAATGATTCTGAATATAATCGAAAATATTTCTTTATGAGTTTTTATTTATATTATATTATCAATTGCTTACCATTATTTGGAATATATTTAAGTTTTGTTATTATATTATTAATATTAGCAGACATTTATTTTGTTTTATATATATGTAAAATTTAGAGCATGCTAATTAACTCTAAACAAGCTTTTTTTTTTAATTTATGATAAATGCTACTACAAGAGAAGGCATTCAAATCATTTTTATCTTGGATTGTCCCCATCCCCAGACCGATTTCGACCTATGGGTCACTTCAGTGAGGAGTTGGGACATTAGATTCAAAAAACCAACTCAAGCAAAGCATTTATCTAAAAGTTAATTGTTAGAGGAAGATCTGAAACTTTTAGACATCTACATGTCTTTAAAGTCAGCTCTCCAACTGAAAAAATCATATGGGCCTGAACTTCATTCAGATACTCCATATATTAGTAGGCTTAGCCATTTAATTTAGCCAAAGCCCTAACAGCAAAATAATAATAGTAATAATAAAAAGTTGGATGTTATATGACATATATAGCTTGCACTTACAAATATGTAAAATTTAGAGCATTCTAATTAACTCTAAACAAGCTTTTTTTAATTTATGATAAATGCTACTACAAAAAAAGGCATTCAAATCATTTTTATCTTGGATTGTTTCCATCCCCAAGACCAGTTTTGTCTCTTGAGTGAGGAGTTGGGACACTAGATTCAAAAAACTAACTCAAGCAAAGCATTTATCTAAAAGACCCATAGGTCAATAGCATTTATCATAAATAAAAAAGCTTGTTTAGAGTTAATTAGCATGTTCTAAATTTTACATATTTGTAAGTGCAAGCTATATATGTCATGTGACATCTGACTTTTTATTATTACTATTATTATTTTGCTGTTAGGGCTTTGGCTAAATTAAATGGCTAAGCCTACTAATATATGGAGTAGCTGAATGAAGTTCAGGCCCATATGATTTTTTCAGTTGGAGAGCTGACTTTAAAGATATGTAGATGTCTAAAAGTTTCAGATCTTCTTCTAACAATTAACTTTTAGATAAATGCTTTGCTTGAGTTGGTTTTTTGAATCTAATGTCCCAACTCCTCACTGAAGAGACCTGTAGGTCGAAACTGGTCTGGGAATGGGGACAATCCAAGATAAAAATGATTTGAATGCTGTCTCTTGTAGTAGCATTTATCATAAATAAAAAAGCTTGTTTAGAGTTAATTAGCATGCTCTAAATTTTACATATTTGTAAGTGCAAGCTATATATGTCATGTGACATCTGACTTTTTATTATTACTATATTGTAATGGATGTTTAAGACACCATTACAAAAATTATAGTTTTATAGGGGTGAAGAAAATAAAATAAATTTTTATATAAGATTTCGTTTGTAAAACTTGATTAAAAGTTTTTTTTTAATGCTTGTACAAATATATATGTATGTGCATGGGAATTATATTTTAATACCACAGTTATATTTGGTTTTTAATTTTAATTTAAAAAAAAAAAAAACTAAGATTATATTTTTTTGTTAAATTTATATAAAAGTAAAGTGTACAAATAAATTGCTTTTCAGATTTGGGGGTTTAGATTGATAAGGCTAATTAAAAAGAAAGAAAACAAAAAAAAAGAATTTTTCATTAGATAATTCCTAGATCTGTAAAGGGCTATTTATTTTGTTAATTAGATAACTATTGTTATCTAGATAGAGAATTTTTAAATTTTAATTAAAAAAAAAAAGTTGGGTAATTGGTTTAGAGATATGATTCAGTTATAACAGGCTGAATCAGGCCATTGGATTATCTATGACTAGCTTTCAATACTTGCATGAGCTAGAATACTTACACCAGTGCAAAGGAAAGACACCAACTCTGACAGGAGAATTGCTCAACTATTCCTGCCAAAAATACTTGGAAAGAACAATTCCTGCATATTCTGAAAGCTGACCCAGTAATTATTCTACCTAGAATGAACATTAAACCTACAGCAAGAATATTTTCTTTACCATGATGTGCTAAGCTTCTCGCCAGGACAGGTTCGGACATCCTGTGTCTCCATTAACTGCCTATAATTCCATAAGAACTGACTCCAAAGAAACCACTAACCAACTCGCCCAAGCCTACCGTCAGTGACTCCCGAGTAACGGACTACACTTAAAGAAGTCTAGTGCACTAGCGTTTAACTAAATTATTAAGGTACCTTATCTTCCACAGTTTAAATAATTTTGTTGTCTTAGATTTGTTTTCTTTTTTAAATATAAATATTTTTCAAGTTATATCTTATGTAATTCGATTTCTGAGTGCTTGATATTTTTTTTCTTTTTAACGAGTGCTAGTTACCTATTACTGTCTGTCTTATTTAAGTCTTAGTAAGTAAGATAGTAGTTTATTTTAATCTCACATTCCTTTTCATTACAGAGCGCAGTCTGGATATTACAGACTAATTTAATTGGCTTTTGGCTTGTGACCCATTTTTTTATTAGCCGTACTTATGTCGTGACCTTAATTATTAGTAATAGACGATCACAAAATATAATAGTCTTTAGTTTTATTTCTTAAAGCTTCCAATTTGTTTATTAGAAGCATGTACAGTCGTTTTAACCCTTTCTATACATAGATCATGAGCTCCTAGCCTGACTCACTCAGAGGGAGGTCAATCGATTGAAAGTAATAACTTTCAACACTCTTTTTATTATTAATGTTTTGGAAGCTACCTTCGCATTTCTTCTGTTTCGACATAAGTTTGCATAAATCTCAAATACGGAGATCCAGCCTTTTCCTAACTATGGGTTATAAGCAGGAAGCTACCCCCTTCTTACGTGAGATCACTGAATACTTGCTAATACTTCTGCTACAGTCAGTATTTTGCACTCTTTCACGCACAGAAAATCGCTCTCAAAGCCATATAAATATTTAAATTCAATTTTGACGAATGTACATGTAGTACATATTTTAGGTGGGCTTTAAAGACTATTATTTAGATTTCTGTTTACTTAACCATGCTACTAATAAAATTATTTATTAATTTACTTAGTTGATTTTGTTTTCTGTTGCTATCTTTTCAATTTTCCGAACAAAACGTATAAGTTCTCATTTGCTTGATTGAGCTAGTCCGGCGCATTCGATTCGCATATCCTGTAACCCCTTAAAAATAAATGTCTAGTTCCAAATTTCGGACTAGTGGTGCCCTGGCGGTCAGTTTGTGAGTCTAAAGCTTTTGTCCAGTATAATATATATATATATGATGCAAATAACTTTATCTGTGCTTCTCCATATATAGATACAATTAAAATAGTATACATATAAACTAATTTTTCAGCAAGCTGATGAACTCCATTTGTAAGGTTGTCCTTTATAAAGCAGTAGACTGGCTTATTATTTATTTCTTAGAAAGGAATAATCCAGTAACTGTTGACATTCAATCTGCTCCATTTAGTCTAGAACTTGATAGACTTTAGATATACTATCTAGTATACGATATAAACTATGGAGAACACAGAAAAGCAGTTTCACTTACTTCCATGTGAATTGACACTCTACTATTGTAACACTAGCAGTAGCTGTTTCGTACTGCCTTGCCTTCAGTTATATCTTTTTAGTAATAGTAATGATGTAAAAACTGTAAAACTCTTCATCTAATCTTTTTTTCAATCTTTTTCTAGTCAGAGTGGAATCTTAAAAGACAGTAATTAACAATAAGTTTTCTTTATAGAAGTATATTCTTATTCTTCTTCTTTACTTTCTCTGCGTGTCTTCATATATTCACATATATTGCTTACAATAACTCCCCTTATATGCACTTTAATGCAAAATTTTTTTACAATATAATTTAAAATAAAAATAAAGGAATTATATTTTAAAAAATTTTTGCATTAAAGTGTATATGAGGTGAGTTATTGTAAGTTTTTTTTTTCTTGATTAAAAAAAGTTAATGACTATTTTCAAATCACCTTAATCCTTTCAAAAACAACTTTGTAGGATTTTTATCAAAATATGTTACCCAAGTTTTAATAAAAAAATTTCTTGATCTAATCAAAATAGATAATGGAATTTTATAATTAACAGTATATCTATTGTAATATAAAAAAATACTTGTTTTAATTTCAAAATCAGAATTAATAAAATATTAATTAAACCTTTTTAACTGTTTAATTTATAATTTTTTTAAATTCAAAATTATTTAATCCTTAACTATTATTCAAGTGTAATATAGAAAATATCTATAAAAAATTTTGTTTGTGTTTATTTTTACTTTCATCATTATATATATATATGCACAGACACTACTATGTTGTTGTATACCATGAGACACATACCCATATCAATATAAACCTAGACCTCACTTAGTGATTGGCTACTTAGCGATATTTCACAATAGTGATCATCATAAATTTGTACCCACTACTTTGATTTACAATCGATTATTCACTATAACAATCGTGAAAATTTTTTAAAAAAATTTTTTTGGGCACATCTTGAATTTTGCGTCACTGACGATGTCAGAGAATGGATATTTTAATGTCATTTTACCCAAAAAACAATCGACATATAGCAAATATAAAAGAAAAGAAAAATAAACTTAGCATATGTTTTAGAAAATTAGAGATTTTTTTTCTTTTAAAATAAGTTGAATTTTTTTTTTTTTTGCAAAGTTGTCTGATTTATGATATGCATATGTGTTTTATTATTATGGTGTACAGTAATAAATCTTTATGTTCAATTAAATAAGGTATAATTAAATATTGTTTTTTAATTTTAATAATTTCACATAAGTAATAAACATAAATGTCCAGTAATATGTACTAATACATATATATGAGCTATTTGCACAGATAATGAAGCTAGAATAAAATGATTTTTTTTTCATTATGATAAAAAACTTCTACAGAATAACTTAAATTAAAATTTAGTTTCACTTTCTCTTTCTTTTTGCTGTACTGTACTTTTTAATCAGAAAAAATGTGCAATTTTTTTTCCTAGTGATATAAAAGTTTTCTTTTTTGATACTGTACAGTTTACACGTACACTGCATTCTATAAATATTTTTTTTAATATGTACTTTATTTCCAAGTTAGTGTAATTTTTTTAGCTTTAGGAACCGATCAATTTTTTTCTCATAGACTCCCATTATAAATACATATTCTGTATACAATATTCTTTCTTTACGATGGGTTCTGGAGAACCAATTGCCATTGCTAAGAGATAAAGGTGTATATATTTTAAAAAGATCTGATATTAAACTTCAGTTTTAATCAATATGAATTCACAGCAGGATAAAAGTCTCTTCAAGATTACTTCAGCTTCTTTGATTTAGTTTTTATTTTTCACCTCCAGCAAACTTTTTTAAAACTCATTCATCTATGTCACCGTGTAGTCACTTTAAAATCAATTTACAATCTCTTAGAATCCAGTTTAAGTGTTTAGTTATCCATACATGATAATTTCTTCCAGAAACCATCCATCTCTACTCCATTTTAATCCCTTAATACTTTTAAAGTTGTCAGTGATACATATTTGCTTTCTCCTTTATGTAATTCAATTATATATTCTTGGCAATCACAACACACATCTCTCACTGCTTTGCTGTTTAGCCATAAGTCTTTGCATTCATTTTTTATGACATTTTTAAATCTTGTATCTATATATCTGTAATTCATAAAATACATTTATTATACATCTGTTCAAACAGCCATATTTTATTATTACATTAATTTTACCAAAAGCAGACCATAATACTAACTTTTTAAAAAATTTTATCAATTTTTTATCCTTTTTTGAAAAGCCATTTTTTACTATTTTTAATTTTTTTTTATTTTATCTGATAGCTTTTGAAAGATTTCCTGAAGCTCTAAAACAACCTAATTAGCAGAAAAATGTAGATGGCTTAAGTGTTATTGACTTCAATCAAAGAGAAGTCTGAAAAGATAAAATCAATCTGTCATACATTCTTTTTGAATATTAATTTTGTTAGTGTCACCATGCAGTCTAATCACTACTGTTGGTTTTTGATAAATATTAGTTGTATTTAAATACAGGTATACTTTATATTCCTGGAGTTTAGATGTAATTGTAAGAAATTTGAACCCAGACTTTCAAGCTCTCTTTAGTTATCCAATTTACCTTGTACAAGTGATACACATGATCACAAACATGTGATCAATTATCTTTTTTACATGTTTGTGGTCACGTGAATTGTTTGTATGAAGTAGATTGGATAGCTAAAGGGAGCTTGAAAGTCTAATATTAGTTATAAATTGACCAAATTTGGATCAATGTTTTGAAGTTTCAAAGCTTTTATGACTGCAAAAATATTAATAGGGATTAAATGTTCTTTATAATGTACACATTTAATATAAAATGAGAATTGGTAGTTCTCTTAAGCTAATTATTTTAGTTGGCTTTAATCCAATACTCTCTGTAGAGGATTTATATTAGAGGAATAATAGGACTTTAATTTTTAAAATATTTTTAAATATCAATATTATTTCAGTTTCCCAATCATCTGATATGTCTTTATCATTTAGTCATTTGGTATATAGCTATAGGTTTTCCATTTCTTCATCTGCTTTTTTAAAATATGTATAATAATTTTATCACTTTCTGGAACTTTTTCTCTGTCCACAACTTTTCATTTAATTAAAATATTTGCCATTTTGAAATATATTATTTTATTTTATTGATTTTTTTTTATATTTATAATGTTTACTCTTATCTTTGTTGAATTCTTCCTAACATTTTATAATATTGACTCTTTTCTTCTTATTGTTGAAACAACTTTTCATCCAGTAATATTTTGATTTATAATATAGACACTTATATTCACTCCTATTACTTTCTCAGACCTTTTACAATTATACTTCTTATGTTAGCATAAATTCTTTTTATATCATTTTACAGAATTGTTATTTTACTTTAAGTTCTTTCATAGTCTTTTTCTTGTAAATTATATTGCCTCAGTTGAAAACTTTTAATAAATTGTTGGGTTTTTTTGTGCTATATCTGGAGCTATTTTTAGTAGAATATCTATCATCTAAGATCTTTCTGATTTTTATAAGTCTGAACCAGTTTCAAAGAAGTTTATTTTTAATCAATAAACAAATTAAATTTTATTTTCGTTGGGAAATTCTGAAGTTTAAAAATATCAACTACTATTGCCTTTCTTAATACATTATCTCTCTTTAACTTCATAAATGCGTTTTCAGCCATATTTTAATTTTTCAGAACCTGTTTTATTTTACTGAATCCATAATAAATATTTACACGCATTACTAACCTATTGACCATTTTTGTATGGGTATTGTCAATATACCATAATATATATAAAATAAAACCCATAAAAATTCTACACTAACTAATTTTTTTTTAAATATCTATTTTAAAAATTAAAAATAATACATTTTTTCATTTCTTATTCTCCCCAACTTAATTTTAAAAGTTATTTTTCAAATTATATTTATATCTTCATTATAATTTCGAATCATTAAACAAATCATCCTTAATTGTAAAAAAATAAATCCATTAAACTAACATACTAATTATTTCTCTTCTATACTGTAATGATAATTTTCTCACAGTATGGGTTTGAAGCACAACCAAAGATATATAAAATATTAAATGATCGACATGTACATATTAGAAGGGACTTGAACTCAGACTTTCATGCTCCCTATAGCTACCCAATTCATTTTATATAACTGATACACATAACCATGTACATGTAAAAAAAGTCAATGATATCCACTATGTATATTTTGTGCTGAACTAGCACTCATTAGTTGATTCATCTCCCACACATATATACAATGAGTACTCAGTTTATATTAAGATAGCAAATCGTCAAACTTTAATGGACAAGCTTCTCCATTTACCAACTCTTAAGCCATCCATATTATGAAAAATCCTAGGATGGAATGCTCAATCTCTTGTTGATGCCATATTATGGATGGCTGAAAAGTTAGAGAGTGGAGAAGATCGAAGCATGTCCATTAAAGTTTCAAGATTTACTATCTTAATATGAACTAAGAACTGATTATATATATGTGTGTGGGAGATGATGATCTGGACTAACTGATGAGTGCTGGTTCAGCACAAAATATGTATATTAGTGATCATTGATCTTTTTCACATATAGGTGGTCATGTGTATCTGTTGTATAAGATAGATTGAATAGATGTAGGGAGCTTGAAGTTCCTTATAATTTACATTAAGTTTAGTATAGAAAATATACATGTATTTAAATAGTATATGTATATATTGTAAATCTCAGCTTAAATAAAAAGAATGATGTTCAGCAGTGTGATGATGATGATTAAGATTTATAATTACATATGCTCGTAATAGTATATTATTTGTTTTATGTTTCAGTAATAAAAAAACTCCAGCCATCAACTTTCAAAAAAGAAAAGTTTAAATTAAAATACTAATAAAATAAACATCATCATCAATGCAAATTATTGCTGTGACGTCCCAGCATATTCCCCAGTGATTTGCGTGTTATTTCAGGGTTGTGGATGGGTTATAAAGAAACATATGTGTGTTTGCATTATGATACTTAAACTGACTTACAAAACCAACCAATGGATTATCTAAATAATTTAATAATTTATTATTAACGAAAAGAAAAATAAGTCAGTTGGTTATATATATATATAAATGAAAGAGGTAGTTATATTATATATATAGCGCCATCTTTTGGACATATATATATATTAATGATTATGAATATAGATAAAACCAAATACATTCTAATAATTAATGTCTTTTCAGTTTTATGTTTAAGGTCTTTTTAATTTTATAACATGAATATCTTATAGTCATAAACTATGGATTTTCAGATCGTTTTTTTTTACTTTTCTTGTTTGTAGTTAATCGTTTTCATAAATTTACTTGGCAACCAGATTTCTTCTTCTTGCATGCTGGAGACTTGAATTGTAGTTACAGCAGCTTAGTGATGTATAGCAAATAGAATATCAACAGGAATGTGGTGATTTATTAGCATATTATTATTTTTTCTTTACTGATATCTTAGAGGCTGTCATGATCAATTACCATAGACTTCAATGTTATTTTCTGAATCAGACTATATACTCAGGGTCTTTTAAGAACTGATGTGCGACCTTTTTGCCTAGCTTTGCATAGTAAATAATCTACTACTGGATGCAAACATTACTATAGCTATTATGACGGTGAAAATTGAAAATTACTTTATCATGCTCAATAACCTTTGGCTATAGGCATTGCAATTCTTTTCTTAATGTCAAAGTCTTTTCTTTACACAGCTTATTTCAACAAGACTTTAAAGTACAGCTTGCAATCTGGAATCATGACAGCATTCTAATGTAAATCAGCAATGGAAGAAAATCAACGTCAGAATAAATGACTGCATAGTTTCTTTTAGTTGATTTTCACAGGATTCCACAATTTTGTGAACCATTTCTTTTACATCCATATATAATATTCTTTTTAAGCACTCCATTTTCTATTGTACTTGTTTGATTATTTGACTTATATATATCCTCCTTCAGGGTGCTTATAGTATCCTGTATAGTGTCAAATTTTTCTTTTTATATCTTGATGCATTTCTTCATTTCTTAGATGCATTCTTTTAAATTTTTTATATCTGCTGTCCTGGTTCTCTTCATATTTTTGTTGGATCTCTTCAAATTTTTTTTATAAATGCACACATTTTTATAGTAAATGTAGATGATCTGCCTTCTCCCTGCATTTGTGTGTTGGCAAATCCATATTTATTTGAGCTTTCAATTTTTTGTTTTTAAATGAGTTATTATAGATGTATATATATATATGAATGTTATATAATTCTTTTGTTAAGTATCTTTTCATTTGTAGATGCACACTGTTTTCTTTTTCTATTCTATCATAAACTGATTGCACATCAGTCTCAACTCTAGAATACAATCCTCTCCAGACTAAAGTGATATTATACCTCTTCCTTATTCCTTTATATTATTTACATTTATTAATTTATTATATATTATCATATGCTCAAGTTTTTTATACTTTAATATTTATTGCATTACATTTAAGTATACAAAAGTGGATGTTCCAGTCAAAAATACGTTGGTAGTGCTAATTATGCAATGGTAATTTTTTCACAGTATGAGTTTGAAGCCACAACCATAGGTATATAAAATATTAAATGATCAACATGTATAAATATTTAAATCACTAAACATCATATGATCACCATCTCTTATACTAACACATAGTTGTTATTAAACAAGGCAAAACACTCTGTACAATAGCACTATCCTGTGCCAACTAAAGTAATCAATAAATGCCAGAAGGCACTAGATAGGGATTTTATGCACAAGCCTTCTGGCATCCATTGATTACTCTGGTTGGCACAGCTGTATGGAGAGTTTTCCCTTGTTTAATGTATAAATATGGTAAATTTCAGCTTAAATAAAAAGAATGGTATTCAACAATGCAATCATGGTGATTAAATCACACATGCTCTATAGTAGTTTATGTTTTAGATTTCAATAATAAAAAACTCCAGATGCCAAATTTCCTCAAAAAAGAGAAAGTATTTAAAATACTAGTAAAATAATGATCATCATCAATGCAAATTAGTATTGTGACTTGCCAGCATAATATATTTATTTAAAATAGGCATTTCTTTTTCTATCTTCATGCTTTCTTAATCAATCTTTTTTAATAAGATTCATCATTTTCAATCATCCTAATGTTGTAACTAAAATTCTACAGAATGATCAAAAACATTACAACTCTTTTCTTTGTGGTTCCAACATAATTTACATTTTCATTGTTATCTTTATAATCTATACATTCTATTTTAGAAATTTATTTATCTATACTTTTTATTATTTTTCTTATATAAAATTAAAGAACTAAACCAATCTGACTTCAATCTATAAATAAACATTTGTTTGACAATGAGTTCTTTAATGATTATTAATGACATTTTTCATCTGGCTGATGTATTGTCCATCCGTACTTCCATTAATGTCATCAGAATCAACTTATAATAAAAACTCTACTAATTTAGTGTTTACAATGAACTTTTATTTGATTATTAAAAGGTGATTAAAAATGTGATTCTGCTTCTATCTTTGTGTAAATGAGGTTAAAAATAAAATCCTGTCTCAATCTTTGTGTAATTAATTATTAATTTAACAATTATTAATGACAGGCTTTAGTTGACTGATATATTAAGCTCATTCTGAAATTTCATTAATGTTGGCAAAGGTAAGATTATAAATACTAAAAAATAAAACTATAATGAAGAAAGGTTTTGTCATTCAACAGTAAAGAGCAGCATGTTGATTTAATCAAATCAACAATAATTTTTTTAGTGACATTTGACTTTAAAATATGAAGGACTAAATATCAATATCTGACAATTCTATCTATTATGCTTTAAAATATTATTTCTTTTTACAATTTTTACATTAATATAATATATTCTGACAGACAGTCAGTTATTGCATGTTAGCAATCAGTTAGAAAAGGCATATTTATTGCAACTTCATAATTTGCTTTATTAACATTATGCTAGCACTTATTACCTTCTATTTTTAAAAATAAAACTTATATGTATAAAATAAATGTAGAATCATGTATATCTTTGTTTTTTAAAAATTATTACACAATTATATACAAGAATTATAGTGAATCCACCCCCCACCCCCCAAATCAAGATTTTATTCATTTCAAAAGTTTTCTGAGTAATTTTGCAAAGCAAATGAAATCTGATCAGGTAGTCATGTATTTACCTTGCTATGATGTCATGATGGTCAATATTGTTTTATACACTGAATTTTATAATTGAGCATGTATTGGTATGTCCTCCAGACAGGCTAAAACATTGGAGGCCCCCCACTCTTCTAGTGCTATGCGCTGACTTTTCTAATTTTCAGTCAAAAAATGAGACACATTGTAAACATAAAATTCAGCATGTAGAAACAATGTTGACCATCATGACATCATAGTAAGGTAAATATGTGATTACTTCTGATAATAAAGATCAAACACATCAAAGCATAGATAAATACTTTGAAGTCTTCATATTTTCAATTATCCTAATGTCTTTAGATTTTTGGGGGATTAAAATATCAGAACAAAATATATGTAAATTTTATGATTTAAAAAATAATAGTGAAATATCTCAATAGATGGCAACACAAACAAATCAATGCTAGCACCTTTCAATTTCTCTCTACTGACTTTCATGATGACAAAACATCTGATTAAACTCAGAGTTCAAAACCATTGATTAAAATGTCTTTGTTCATGTATCATGTGAAAAATCATAATAATAACTTCTACAATGAGAACATAGGAAATAGACCATATGAATTTTTCCAGGTCAGTTCCTTTAATGAAGATCTTTAGAGACCAATCAAAGGATGACCTTTCAACTAATTAAGATGTAGCTTATGTTAGTATTTCAAAAATGCTTTCTCTTGTTGCAAACTCTATCTGATAAATAAAATTGCATTAGAACATTGAATTGGGATATTCCAAGATTTTGGGCAAAGAATATTCTCTAGCTTAGTTCAGCTGTATATCTTAGGAAAATGTCCAGCCAAATTACCATCACATATCTTTATTTTTTTACTGAGCTTAACCTCTTCACAACAGTCTATTTTTAAGCAGCCATTAAAATTATGGACCATATATTTTCATGTTTTTTTAATTATATTTGGTATATCTCTCAATACCATTATATCATAACTATCAACCAGTACAGAAACTCAGGTCATGTTTTCTTACCATGCACTATTTTCACAAATTTTACAGGTGAACTGTAGGTGTCAAAGACTTGTAGTTTCATCCTTATGTTATATTTGTCCATTATACCACTCTCACATAAAGTTTCTACCTAGTATAAAAAAATATCAAGCTGTGAACATAAATATGAAGATTTGGCAGTTTGATATTTTAGCTCATCTGATGAGTAAAACTTGTTGCTTTGGTGGTCGAGAGGTCAGCCAGCTGCCTTTCAAGCAGTTGTCCCAGATTAGAAGGTTCGCTTCCCAGCCGATGCTATGACACATGGAAAAACTTGTTCACAAAATGCATGTACAGTGGGAAAGAGTAATCTGTAGCTTGGCATTTATAGATGGCTACGATATGATAAAGGTGAGTTGAGAAATGCACTGATAAAAAAAAATTTAAATATCTTTGCAATACAAATTGATTATTCACACTTCTGCAAGGTATTAAAACTCAGTAGAAATAAATTCCTATCTTGTACTTGAGTGGTGAAATGAATAGGAATCAACATTTAGGTATTTGATACCTCTAGCTCAACAGACTTGCAAAGGTTATTTATGAAATGGAGGCATTGTGAGAGAGAAAGAGAGTGAGGCGGGTGTTTGTACTGATGAAAAGTTGCTTTAAAATGAAGTTGAGATGAGAGAAGTCTTGATAAAAATTTAAAAAAACATTTGAAAATATTAATATATTTAAATGAAGATTTTCACAAGTAACTTTATGACATATGATCCATATTTATCTATGTATGATTGATCCTTAATAATATCCTACTGATATTTTGATGAGTCACACAACTATTCTAGAGGTGCTAAAAGTATTTATATAAGACAAGATTAAAAGTTCAAAGAATAGTAAACAAGAATAGAACATAGTAGATGAAAAAAAATCAATATAAAATCAGCAAGCTATTCGGATTAATGGTCTTTTATAATAATATTCATTATCAAATTAATGACAGGTGTAAACCAGCAGAAACGTGGGTACGGTGGTGCTATGAATAAATCCAGATAATAGTCAATTAATACTAATATGTGTATATATAAAGGGAATACATTTAATCTCTTGTATAATAAATCAACTGCAGTAAATCTTTCGATTTTTTCTTTTCACTCAAGCATTTAAATTTTCTCTCGAAAAAAGCAAAAATTTAAATACAGTATTTAAAATGTTTTAAAGATTGTATATATATGCTCACAGTAATAAAAAGCTTTTTAAATAATCACATGATAGGTTCGATTTGCACACTTGGGAGCGTTACCGATAAAAATCTTTTAAATTTTCTTAACTTATTTGTAGAAAATATATTAACTTGTACTGCCGCAGGTAATTTTTTAAAAAGAAAAAACGGATAAATTTTTGGGAAAGACAGCGGCGTATTGAAAAAGTTGGGGCAATTTTTTATATAACTATTTGACAATTTATTTGTCAAATATTTAAAAACTTAATGTATACTGGGCCAGACTATAATCTAGCAACTGTATAATTATAAAATGTCAAATTGACACGTACACACAAGTTTTAATAAATAACTTAATGAGTTTATTCACTCCGAATATGTAATATTCAAACGTATGTTGTATATTGTTAATAATAAACTTAATGTAAAATTGTGAAGACTCGAACTTTCAAACTCCCTACAGCTAGGCACTCCATCTTTTACAATTGATGCACATCTTTTCACATGTATGTGATCATGTGTATCAAACCTTAAAACATGGAAGATAGTGATCATGTGATGTTTTAAGGTTTAATACCAATCCTGCCTTATAGGAAGGTGGTGGCTAAGGTTGTAAAAGAGCCAAAGACACCAAAATGTATGGGTGCTAAACTGAGTTCAGACCCATATGACTATTTGAGCTATTGAAAATATGTGTTTTTAATTTTATTCTCATAGTTTAGTAGTTATATAGAGTTAAAAGATGGCTGCTGGAGGGTTGCATTAGATCCTAAGATCTAGGTGCAGTGATCTCAGATCCAAGGCTCCTCACTGACGTAAGACCATAAGCCAGAAATTAGTTTGGGGATATTGGATGAGTAGGCACTAGATAGGGATTTTATGCACAAGCTTTCTGGCATCCATTGATTACTCTGTCTTGCTTAGAGTGGCACTACTGTACGGAGAGAGTTTTGCCTATTATATCATGTGTATCAGTTGTATAAAATGGAGTGCCTAGTTGTAGGGAGCTTGAAAGTCTGAGTTATAATCACTCAGAATAATATATATTAGCAATTAGCATTAGTAGTTCAAATAGCAACTGGCTAGTTGAAAGCAGTAAACAATATTAACCACAAAACAGTTCATATCTCTGCAGATAGATGGATAAATAAATAGCTAGCTAGTTGTAAATCAGCTCTAACTTCATGAATTACTAAAGTTTTTATTTCAATAGCGATACGTTTTCTTTAACCCCGTAATTTTCATGGTTGTTCATCAGCAATTCTAACAAGCCTGTAGCTAACCCTTTATTGCTCACTGCTTCCTTGAGTCAGTCTAATTAAATTTGACAGCAGCTCTTTCTTCTACTAATACTGGTCTACAATTCCACTATAAGTTCGTAGTCTACTCTTCGAGTTTTCACTAGGCTGCTTTTCACTTTACTTTTTTACCTTCTTCTTCTACCGTCACCGTTAGATATTTTTGCAAGCAATTTATTAGCTTTGCTAATTTGCATATTGTTAGACTATTATAATGCAAATTAAAATATCGTTATTTGGTATTCGTGTGATTCTTTTTTCTGCATATAATTATTTTTAGAATGACTGAAGATTGCCTTACTGACTAACTTGTACACACACACACACGTATATGTATAACTTTATTAAAATATACATAACTAGTCATTACACAACAAAACTCAGCTATATATATATATATTATATTCATAAT